>JAFEMH010003805.1:220000-244474 GCA_022495995.1 Adenophora triphylla var. japonica
ATTATAGTGAAGTTGTTGAATGGTTCATGAATGTAGCCCATTGATGTTGGGGTTGAACCACATTAAATCTTGTCTTATTTATTCTTCTCGTCATAATGTTCGTGTCCAAATTAATAGTGTAGGGTAACCTAATTGTTGGTGTGCATGAGAACCGCTTCAGCCACGCACAACAAAAAATACCTTGCTTGTACCCCTTTTACCCTTGACGGGGGGTTATACTTGATGTAGGAATCCCTTATTTGACCATGTACATGGTGGTTGTTTATGTAATTAAAAAAAAAATTGAATTATTTTTTAATGAATTACTTAATCTGTTACAAGAGTGACATTTGGAAGTGCATTTGGTGGGGATCGAACCCCATACCTTTCACATGGATAGGAATATCGAATGAAAGGGCCAAAATGAAATTCTTGAACTCGGGTTCATATGTTGTGCCAACATGTCATAGGACTCATTCAAGATCATAATTGAGGTTAAATGTGACAGAGTGGTAGAAATTTTTTTAGTGTCATACCAAATGTTAGTTTTCTGGTTCACTTTTTAGACTTTTGGGTCGTAAGCCTACTTATGATTTTAAATGTGTCATAAGAAATGTCTTCAGCTGAATTATTATTAGAATGGATTCAGTCATCATATAGTTTCTTGTTTCTTTACGTGGAAACGTATCAGGTGAGTGAAATCCTTGTATTAGCTTGCTGAAATCTGTAAAAAAAAAAAACTACAGTCCACTATGTTGTCTGGGTTTCTTGTGAGAAAATATATGCTGATAACAAGCACAACAATAATGCTAGTTAATTGAATCAGATACCAAAAAATTATTCTCTATGCTATTAAACTTCTGTATTAGAAGGAGGTTGATTTGAAATTAGAACAAATTTGGCTGGTAAATTTAGCCTGGATTGTCCTTTTCTGCATTGTGTATATTAGAATACTACTAGCTTTCCCCCTCTCTTCCTAAATAAGTTTCCGGTATGCCTTTTTTGATCTTCTAGAGAAAGTGTTTACTATTCTTTTTGAACTCTCAATTTTAACTTTTTACGGTTGATTGATTACTATTTAATTAATAGGTCCACTACCTCATGGAGAACGTTGAAGTGCAAAGCATACCAATCTTTTTATTAAGTTAATAATCTTTTTTTAATTTATTCTGAGTCAAGCAGATACTTATTTATACATGGGGATAGTAGGTTTTAGAAGCTCTGTTAGGGTGCATTCCGCAGATTAGTTCTGACCATTTAGAGTCTATGTACCTCTCATTGAAGTTTTATTATATGAACTTCATTGTTATTGTCTTTAGATTATGGAAAAGAATAGACGGAAAGAACTTTTTATATGTTTTTCTTTTTTAATATGGTTGTGGGGTCACTATGTTAGTATTTTTCGTGGGTGGATGGACAAATTAGACAAAGGGTGATCGATTGTAATTGTGAGATGGGCCATTTTGCTACTTGCTGAAGCTGAAGAGCTGTGTTGAACCTAGCAGTAAATATTACTCCCTCTGTCCCGAAATTATTACCAAAAAAATTCAAATTTATCTTGATCAAGAGCAAATTTGAATTATTTTTTTTCACTCATTTCGTACACAGAGGTAGTATACCTCAAAACAAAATTGAACTCTAAAGATGATCATATGTCCAGCTCTTGTTACATTGCAAATTAATTTTTACTGGAGTAGGAGGCTCGAGGTTTGTGTGATAAACACCTTTAAGTTGGTGAAGATCTAATAACATGATAAGGATTTTTAGATGTATGCTTGATGTTCCTTTCTTCGAACTACGGTGCTTTTACAACACTTGTTGACAATGCATTAAGTGTCAAATGCTTGTTGATATTTAAACATGCTTAAAATTTCTACACTGCTTATTTAATTGGCTTATTATTATTTTTTCCTTCTTGGAGAATGTTTTGAAGGACCTTTTATTTTGTTTATTTAAGTTCTTGGTTTTGGATAATGTATTGATCTTCTGACAGACATGGTTAGAAACGATAATTTTTTTGTATTGACAGTGTGAATGATATAAAGGGTACTCCAACGAATCATCTACAATGGAAGTGCCCAATCACACCGATCATCAAAGAACCGAAGTGCCCAATCACACCGATCATCAAGGAACTGAAGCGCCCAATCACACTGATCATCAAGGAACTGAAGCAATAGCTCAAGTCATTTACCGATGCAAGAAATGTAGAAGGATCGTTGCTTCACAAGAAAATATAGTAACTCACAAACGTGGAGGAGGACAAACATGCTTTAAATGGAAAAAGAGAAGTTCGAACTCGTCAGAAACGAATAAGGAACTCCCTGAATGCTCGTCCATTTTCGTGGAGCCCATGAAATGGATGCAAGTAGGTCAGTCTGTTTATCCTTTTCCTTTTTTTTTTCCTTTTAGTTTTATTTTACTCCCTTTATCTTTATATGACCATCCATATTTGACTATATTGGACTTGAGGGACTTTTTTAAAAAGTTGACTACACAAGTACCCTTAGTATCCACCTTATAGACTTAAATGTATTGCAAGTATACATGATAACATACTGTTTGTCAAATGTGAATTCTATAACTTGTCTTAGTATGTACTACTCCCTCCGTCCGAAATGAATGTCCAAAAAAATTGAAATCTGCTCATGATAACAAATTTGAATTCTTTTGGACATTCATTTTGGGACAGAGGTAGTACTTTCTCCGTCCCAAAATGAAGGGAAAAAAAGGTCCAAATATACTCTAGATCAAAAAGCAAATTTGAAATTTTTTGGGCATTCATTTTTGGACGAAGGGAGCAACTTTTTTCTTCTTCTTTTTTTTTTTTTTTTTTTTTTTTTTTTTAAAGGAAAATGGTCTGATGGGGTTATTTGAAAATTGTTTGAATTGCAGTGGAAGAAGGTACGGTGGAAGAAAAGCTGCAATGTTTGGGGTGCAAAGCGAGATTGGGTTCATTCAACTGGGCGGGGATGCAGTGCAATTGTGGGGCATGGGTTAATCCTGCATTTCAACTGCACAAGAATCGTTTGGACGAATGCATTCTATGAGCTCAACAACACCAGTTAATATTATTCACCTATCAGTTGCAAAGCTTGTAAGTTTTGCTTCTAGAGAGACATAACTAGTATTCCTCATTGTTTGATGGATAATGTCTTGAAGTTGCAGTTCTTGCAAAGATGTGAAGATGGTTAATGCATTTAACAGATATACTCCCTCCATTCCAAAATGATCATCCTACTTTTTTTTTACTATTAACACGAAGGTACTTTGAACAATAAATTTAGGTTAATTTAATTATCCTAGCGATATATATATATATATATATATGTATATATATATATATATATATATATATGTGTATATATATATATATGTGTATATATATATATATGTGTATATATATATATATGTGTATATATATATATATATATGTACGTACTGAAGCCTATTCAAATGAGAACCTTATTTAAATGAGAACCATAAGAACCATTTCCAGCCATTAGATTAAGATAATTGAGTGGTTCAGATTTTATTTGATTAAGTGGAGGACCGGTGGCAATTTTGTAATTATGTTGAACATCAAGGGCAAAACGGTTTAAATATAAAGAGTTCGTGAAAGACGGGAGAGAGAGAGAGAGAGAGAGAAAGCTAGACGGCTATTGATCGCCGGCTTGTTTTCTCGCATTGTGATCTCGCCGGTTGTCGTTATTATCTCCGGCTGAAGTGAATTGGCCGGATTAATTACAAATTCTCGTCGGAAATTAATTTTTCTTTCTCAATCTCCCATCAAGTGAATTGTTTGAATTTATGGAGCAAAATCAAGCTAATAATTCAGGTATTTTTTGATCTAATTATTAATCCTGTTTAATAATTGATTGCGTTTGAAAATTATTATTGTTTAAATTGAATAGTAGTTAATTTTGATGTTTGGAGTTGGATACAAAGAGCTAATCTATTTTGTGTTTTGATTATAGCAAATTGTATACACTAGCTAGGTACAATATCTATTGTAACTTAGTGTACACTAGCTAGTTATCTAGTGTACACTCGGCCAAAATGCTTAGGCGTGATAGGCCCGCCAAGTCCTCGTGTGCACTTGCTAGTTATCTAGTGTACACTAGCTAGTTGATTTCCTCCGGGATGTTTCGTAGAATGCTTTGAAAGTCGTTTCTAGCTACGTTTCTTGGGAGATGCCTTCATATAAAAACAATTAAGTGAATACTTTTGAAGAGAGTACATTAGATAAAGTAGCTAGTGTACACTAAGTTACTATTTCATTAAACATTTCATTAAATAAAAGGGTACAATAGAAATAAACATCTAACAAATCATTAAATAATAACATTGTGCACTAGATAAAATAGCTGGTGCACACTAGCTAGTGTAACTTATTGTACATTAGCCAAATGGCTTAGGCAGCAGGACAAGGCCTTATGTTCACCATGCTGAGAACATTAGTCAAAGTAGCTAGTGTACCCAAGTTAATCTGTCCCTATTTTATAAATTTGCTATTGTACATCGTATGAAGTAGCTAGTGTACACTAAGTTATTATTTCATTAAACATTTCATTAAATAAAAGGGTACACTAAATAATAACTGTGTGCACTAGATAAAATAGCTAGTGTACACTAGCTATCAGACACTAGCTAGCGCACACTAAATAAAAGGGTACACTAAATAATAACTGTGTGCACTAGATAAAATAGCTAGTGCACACTAGCTATTGTACACTAGCTAGTGCACACTAGCTAGTGTACACTAGCCAAATGGCTTAGGTAGCAGGACAAGGCCTTGTGTTCACCATGCTGAGAACATTAGACAAAGTAGCTAGTGTACTCAAGTTTATCTGTCCTATTTTATAAATTTGCTATTGTACATTAGATAAAGTAGCTAGTGTACACTAAGTTACAATTTCATTAAATAAAAGGGTACAATAGAAATAAACATCTAACAATCATTTAATAATAACTCGTGTGCACTAGATAAAATAGCTAGTGCATACTAGCCAAATTGCTTAGGCCTCGCCAATACCTTGTGTTCACCATGCCGAGTACATTAGATAAAGTGGATACATTTTTATTTTTAACAAATGTTTCTATTTTGTCCCTTTTACATCCATATTGACCTACCCGATAATATTTGTTTGACAAAGGTATTTATATACACTAGCTAGTTAGGTAGTGAGTGAAATGCAATTGGATACACTAGCTAGTTTAGCTTCGTACCCAATAAATCATTTAAATAATAACTCGTACATTAGATAAACTAGCTAGTGCACACTAGGTATTTATCTAGTGTTCGCTAGCCAATTAAGATGCTACTTTACCTAAGTTTATTGAGTGTTTTAAAGTTGTATACACTAGCCGTGTTGCTACCGTAACTTAGTGTACGTAATTGCATTGTTTGTTTGTATTACCCGTATCTTATTATGTTTTTTTTTTTTTTTGTTTTTTTTTTTACTTTGTAGGTGTTGGAAGTAATCATTCTAACTTTCCAAGTGTGAATCGTGTGGGATCATACTCAGATGATAGTGATGATGCTTGTTCAAAGCTAATTATTACACCTAATTTCAGCCGGACATGGTTACCTAATTGTGATGATGCTCACAAGCCACATCTTGGTCAGTGGTTTGCAAGTTATGAGAATGCCTATGATTTTTATGAAGCATATGCTCGGATGTGTGGGTTTGTTGTTCGTCGTGGTACTAGTAAGAGTGGAAAGGGAGGAGGAGAAAAAATATTGAAGTACTACTTATGTCACAGATAAGGGTTTGTCAATAATCAAATAGAAAAAAGTGATTCTAATGAAGGTGATAGCAGTAGACAGCATCGGAAGAAAATGTTTTCAAGATGTGGCTGTAACGCTATGATTGCATTGAAGCGTGTGGGTAAGAATGAGAAGGAGGGAGTAGTTGTGTATAATTTTGTTGAGGCACACAATCACAAATTAGTTGGTGCAGGAGGCAGGCAATTCTTGAAATCCAGTAGGGAAATGTCAATTGTGCATAAGACTTTTGCCTTTGACGCATCAAAGGTGAAGATAGGTCCATCTCAAGCTTATGGCTTGATGAAAGAGATTGTTGGGGGTTATGAAAATGTTGGTGCCACCGTCACAGATTTTAGGAACTGGAATAGGGATTTGAAAGAAGGCATTGGGAAGAAAGATGCCCAGATTATACCGGACAAGTTTAAGGCAAAGAAGGAAGAAATTGGGGCTTTTTATTACTTAATATGACACCGATTCATCAGTCACTTGACCAAGCTGTTTTGGGCTGATCCAATAGGCCGCAGAAATTATGAAGTATTTGGTGATGTTATATCATTTGATGCTACGTTTGGTACAAATAAGTAAGTGATATTCAATGTTTTAGATTATGCATCAATCATCATATATATGCTATTACTGAGTGATTTTCTTTATATTTCTAATCATTAGGTACAATATGGTTTATGTACCATTCTGTGGCGTTGATAACCACAGAAATGTGTAACATTTGCAAAGCAGACTTCTATCAAAGGAAGATATTCCTCATTACACATGGGTTTTCCAAGTCCTTTCTACAAAGCTATGGGTCGTGAACCACTCGCTTAATCACGCACCAATGTCCCGCCATGAAACAGCAATACCTGCCGTTTTCAAGCATCGCAAGGCATCGTTGGTGCATGTGGCATATCATGAACAAACTACCAACAAAGGTGCATTTTCTTAAAAATCTTGAAAATTTTGTTTGACACTCGTTCTCCCGGATACAATAGCTACTTTATCTATTTGTAACTCAGTGTACACTAGCTATTGTAACTTAGTGTACACTAGCTAGTTATCTTAGTGAACACTAGCTGTGTTACTAGTGTAACCTAGTGTACACTAGCTAGTTATCTTAGTGAACACTAGCTGTGTTGCTAGTATAACCTAGTGTACACTAGCTAGCGTACACTAGCTATGTGTATCAGCATTGGCTAATGTAAACTAGCTAGTTTCAATTAGTGTACACTCGATTGTTATCTAGTTTACACTAGCCAAATGCCTTAGGCAGCAGGACAAGGTATTGGGCCAAGCACTTGTGTACACTAGCTGTTGTAACTTAATGTACACTAGCTAGTGATCTAGTGTACAATAGCTAGTTTTCTTAGTGTACACTAGCTGTGTACACTAAGAACACAATTCATTGTTATTAGGTACACTAGTTAGTTTATATAATGCATTCAATATACTTATTACAATATTGACTTGCATTCTTATTGATTGTTATCATGTTTATCATTTGTGAAGGTTGGTCCACATTTGTGCAAGGAGTTGGATTTTATGTCCAAGATAAAAGAATATGTTTGGAATGAAAATATAGATGCATCGAATTTGAAGAGGGTGGAAATCATATGGAAGAATATGATTTAAACAATAATGAGTGGTTAAGAAGTATGTTTGAGAACAGGAGTTATTGGATTCCCGCATATTTCAGGATGATCCTTTGTTAGGTATACCGCGTACAACTTCATGGTCGAGAGTGCAAATGCATTTTTTGGCAAGTATAGCATGGAGAAGGACACGTTGACAGAGTTTTACGTCCGTTTTGAGACGGCAATGGAGAAGCAACAGAACACCAACAAAAGATTAAATTATGAGTGTTTGACACAATTGCCAAAAGCAGAGACTCCTCTCGTTGATTGAGAAAGATGTCATGAGATTTACACGCGCGATATATTTTATTTGATTCAAGATGAAATTAAGGAAAGTTGTTATAATGTGGGGATGAAGTCTATGACCTCCGTTGACGATTCTTATAAGATTTTGATTTTGACAGATAGTAAATTGAAAGGAAAAGAATTTGAGGTATGTGATTTTTTTACCAAGTGTTGTTTCAAATAGCATTTGCAGCTTGTTTATAGTACATGCAGACTTATTAGTTACCGAATATTTATGCAGTGAAGCACATGATAGGAACTAACCACATAGATTGTTCATGCAAGCTTTTTGAGAGAGTTGGGATTTTTGTGCAGGCATGCTTTTTTTGCCTTAAAACTGGATAATGTAAACAAGATTCCTAGAGATCATGTACTTAATCGCCGGGTGAAGAATGCCGAGCGTCGAGCATCATTAGTGACAGTGGCCGGTGTATCGAGGACCGTGCAAAAATGGGTGCATTTGGTGACAAGTTGAATGATATTTGGTTAAATTTCAACGCAATCATGGGATTAAGCAGTAAGGACATCAACGATATGGACCATGTTGAAAAGGTTTTGAAGGATTTGAAACATGAATTACGTGATCTGAGAGGAACAAATGTTGTTCCAAAGAATAAGGCCGTTATCGAGAGTTTAATTGGTGCAGTGATTCCGCATGATATCACAGCCAAGCCTCCCAATGAAGCTCGTGAACAAAGGGTGTGGGAGGAAGAGGATTATGAGTGCCCGGAGAAGTCAATCATCGAAAAACAAAGAACTAAGAGATTATGCGGGTATTGTAACAAAATGGGTACTCATGACAAGCGTAATTGTCCGTAAAAGGATAAGAATTTTGATAATAATGTTGATAATAATGATGATGATGATAGTGAATAATTTGGTTATAATTTTTGTTATTGGATAATGATTTTTATGTCTTTTTTTCATTTAATTATAGATATTATATTCATTATTGAATATAAGAAAAAAGGTTTACCTGTTAATATTTGGTTGACAGTGCATTTATATACACTAGCTAGTTAGGGAGTGTGTGAAATGCAATTGGATACACTAGCTAGTTTAGCTTCTGTACCCAATAAATCATTTAAATAATAACTGTGTACATTAGATAAAATAGGTAGTGCACACTAGCTAGTGTTACTTAGTATACACTATCCAAATGGCTTAGGCAGCAGACAAGGCCTCGCCATTACCTCGTGTACACTTGCTTGTTATCTATTGTTAACTTGATGTGTTGTTAGTGTCAAGGCCAAGGCATCGGCCTTCGCTATGCCAAGGCATCAGCCATGGCATTGGCTATGCCAAGGCATCAACCTTCGCTAAGTACACTAGCTATATATATAGTGTACACTAGATATGTACATAATGTACACTAGTTATTTAGTTGGATCATGTCATTGTTTAGTTTACAATAGCATTTCTAACTTAGTGTACACTAGCTATTTGTAACTTAGTGTAAACTAACTGTGTGTAGATATATAGAGCACACTAGATATTTATCTAGTGTAACTTAGTGTACACTAGTTATACTAATACTTTATTTAATTTAGTTGTTGAAAACCTTTTATTGAAGTCTGTGTTTCTTTTTTTTTGTTGAAAACATTTAATTTGGTTCTCATTTGAGCAGCATCGTATGTGGGGTCATACTCTAATAATAACAGTCAACGTTCCATAAAATTTGGCAAAGAAGGTGACGCTTAAACCAACACACCGCTCATAGCGTTGTCCTTCACACACAAACACCAAAAACACACTAGGGCTTCAACAGAAAAATCCCTAGGGTTCCGACGAAATCAAAATCAACTGCGATGACGTAAACAAGACGCTCTAGTAGACTACCATTAGAAGCAATGCAAAAAAAAAGAAAACAAAGAGAAGTCAGATTAGATTCTAGGAATCTACTTGTTTGCGAACACTATCTTGAATCTGAATTTGGCAAAGAGGATGCCGCTGGTCCATCTTCTTCAATATCAAAGAAACTCCAACTCAAGGTACTTCTAGGAATTTCTAGCTTCTATGTAAAACTTGAGTACACTATATAATTGTACAGTGTAGAAGGGTGCATTTTCTTAAAAATCTTGAAAATTTTCTTAAAAATCTTGAAAATTTTGTTTGACACTGTTCTCCCGGATACAATAGCTACTTTATCTATTTGTAACTCAAAGGTACACTAGCTATTGTAACTTAGTGTACACTAGCTAGTTATCTTAGTGAACACTAGCTGTGTTCCGTAGTGTAACCTATTGTACACTAGTTAGTGTGCACTAGCTATGTGTATCAAGATTTGCTAATGTAAAGTAGCTAATTAGATAAAGTAGCTATTGTACACTATCTAACTAGAAAAGTATACACTTCCAAGGCAAAGTCCAAAACAAGGCCTTGGCATGTCTAAGGTCATGGACAAGGCAAATTATACAAAGTGTTCAAAAATTCACTTATTACTAGTATCTATAGCAAATGTAAACAAGTTTGAATTTCAAGTTGCTTTGTAAAACTTGTGTACACTATCTAATTATACAGCTTTATTCTTTCTTGATCCATAAGCCTTGCAATAAGAAGGAATCTCCCGACAAGAAAGAGAGGAAATCAAGAAAACCGTTTCAAAATATGACTACCAAAAATCAAGAATAAGAGGCAAATCACAAAGATTGGTTGAAGCCGTCAACGCATTATCTCCTCCTCAAATTCAGTGGTTAGAGTCTAACGGGCTAAAAGCACTTCTTCACTTCAAAATCACAAGTCTAACTCACGTAATAGGGTACTATGTCATCAAAAACTACAATCACAATGATGACGTAATAACCCTAAGCAACTGAGACAAGCTTTCAGGATGAGAGGAGGAGGTAGAACGCATTTTGGGTCTACCAAGGGGTGAGAGGAAAATAGAGTTTCCTTTTAAAGATAGAAAGCTTATAAATCATAAGGAGACAGAGTGGAAGGCACAGCTTGCCAATGATGAAGAAGTGACCCACCCATGGTTAATCCCCCATTAGCATTGTGAAAAAATTAAGAGGAGCGAGGGTGCAAATGATTTGTTCAAGATGAATTTCATGATAATTATGTCAAATGTATTGATAGCACAACAAAGTGTAGCTTTGTTAATCAAGAATTGCTTGATTCCAATGTTGACTTCAATGAATGCGCACAATATAACCGTGTGCGTATGTCATTAATCAACCGAAGCTTGCAAGGCTTAGATGGAAAGAAAACAGCTATTTTACTCGATCGCCGGCATTTTTAATTGTAAGTGATTGACTTAAATTATATTATTTTTTATAGTCGCTCTCTTATTGAATCTAACATATGTTGATTGTTTTCTTTGTAGTTGCTTTACCTTGATCGTGTGGAGCAACAAGGTGCTCCAATTGTTAGAAGGACTTGCCCCCGCATATCAAGCATGGACTACCGAACCGATGGCACAAAGAGAAAATTTTGAAATGGAAAAAGATTTGATAGGAAAGGGTAAAGTACAGGAGATTAACCTTAATCATAGCCAAGAAGACCAACAACAAGAACAAATTTCAAACAACAAGAGGTAAAATATTTACACTTATATACATTAGCTACTTATCTACTGTGTATAAAGTCTATTGATCATTATTGACAAGTGAAATATTTTTCTCGAGTAAATCTATTGAAATTTCATCCACAATTCTCTTAAATATTTCAGACAATATCAAGAATCTTGAATTTTGTGCTGAAAACTTGAAGCATGGACTATCCGAATATATCAAAGCCCTTAATACTTGTCTTGCAACGGACCCAGAGGATAAGCGTATTGTCCATATTGACCTAGCAAGACGGGAGTTTGTTAGGAAGCAAGATGTACCGACAAATTGTAATATTATTTTGTTATGTTGGATACATTTTTATTTATAACAAATGTTTCTATTTTGTCCGTTTTACATCCATATTGACCCTCCTATTAATATTTGTTTGACAGGTATTTATATACACTAGCTAGGTAGGTAGTGTGTGAAATGCAATTGGATACACTAGCTAGTTTAGCTTCGTACCCAATAAATCATTTAAATAATAACTGTGTACATTAGATAAAATAGCCGGTGCACGTAGCTAGTGTAACTTAGTGTACACTAGCCAAATGGCTTAGGCAACAGGACAAGGCCTCGCCAATACCTTGTGTACACTATCTTGTTATCTATTGTACAATTGATGTGTTGTTAGTGTCAAGGCCAAGGCATTGGCCTTGGCTACGCCAAGGCATCACCATGGCCTTCGCTATGCCAAGGCATTAACCTTCGCTAAGTACACTAGCTATATATATAGTGTACACTAGCTATTTACATAATGTACACTAGTTATTTAGTTTGATCATGTCATTGTTTAGTTTACAATAGCATTTCCAACTTAGTGTATAATAGCTATTGTAACTTAGTGTACCCAAGTTATTATGTCTTTTTTTATAATTTAGCTAGTGTACACTAGATAAAGTAGCTAGTGTACCCAAGTTACTCGTCCTATTTTATAAATTTGCTAGCGTACATTAGACAAAGTAGCTAGTGTACCCAGGTTAATCTGTCCTATCTATTTTATAAATTTGCTATTGTACATTAGATAAAGTAGCTAGTGTACACTAAGTTACTACTTCATTAAACATTTCATTAAATAAAGGAGTACAATAGAAATCAACATCTAACAGCTTTATGTTAAAGAACCATCTGTATTCTCTATTAGATATTGACATACCGTTAATATTTGTTTGACATTGTATTTATATACACTAGCTAGTTAGGTAGTGTGTGAAATGCAATTGGATACACTAGCTAGTTTAGCTTCGTACCTAATAAATCATTTAAATAATAACTCGTACATTAGATAAAATAGCTAGTGCACGCAGCTAGTGTAACTTAGTGTACACTATCCAAATGGCTTAGGCAACAGGACAAGGCCTTGGCCAATACCTTGTGTACACTATCTTGTTATCTATTGTACACTTGATGTGTTGTTAGTGTCAAGGCCAAGGCATTGGCCTTGGCTACGACAAGGCATCACCATGGCCTTGGCTATGCCAAGGCATCAACCTTCGCTAAGTACACTAGCTATATATATAGTGTACACTATATACATTGAATACCCGTAAACTTTAATTGGCCTTGAACTTGATTTTGGACAAGTGTTCCAAGTTAGGTGTTCCAAGTTGAGTAATAAAAACAAAAATAGTCACGGATTCAATAGTTATCCCAACTAGTACCGCTTCATTTTGTCCATAAGCAATAGTGCCAAATTTCAATCAAAATCACCACGGATTCAATAGTTAAATACATTTCAAAAAAAAAAAAGTCATGGATTCAATAGTGCCTAATTTCAAACAAAAACAAATACGGATTCAAGATAAATAAGTTAGATCTTCACTTCTTTTTTATTTCTAAATTTCATCTAAAAAGCAATCAATTTCTCGGTATGAGTACGAGTAGGTCACCAAGTCTAAGAAAAATGTTGAAGATTATGAAGAAGAAAGAGTCGCTAAAAAATTTCAGGTTTCTTAGAAGATATTAAGGAGGGATATTATAGTTTGTGGAACAGGCTCGTATAAACTTCACCGCCCATTCTCAGGACAATAAGAACAAAGAAGAAATCAACATGGATTTGGGATTCTCTTCTCGTTACATGCCAAGGATCGTGGGGCAACTAAAGCTTATGGAGAGCATGATATGTTCCAAAGACTCGCACTCTATAAGTTTATGGAGAGCATGAATGAATAATTTGTTAAGTGTTGTGTGGTTTGTTTGTTTGTAGTTTTTTTTTTTTTTTTTTTAATGAATAATATCTACCGTATAATATAATTTTCTTTAGATCTCGAATTGCCGCTAGTTTGGTTTGAAGTGCCAGTTTTAATTATACATTCACATACTTCTGGATATAATTGGCATTTCCAACTTAGTGTATAATAGCTATTGTAACTTAGTGTACCCAAGTTATTATGTCTTTTTTTATAATTTAGCTAGTGTACACTAGATAAAGTAGCTAGTGTACCCAAGTTACTCTGTCCTATTTTATAAATTTGCTAGTGTACATTAGACAAAGTAGCTAGTGTACCCAGGTTAATCTGTCCTATCTATTTTATAAATTTGCTATTGTACATTAGATAAAGTAGCTAGTGTACACTAAGTTACTACTTCATTAAACATTTCATTAAATAAAGGGGTACAATAGAAATCAACATCTAACAGCTTATGTTAAATAACCATCTCGTATTCTCTATTAACTAATGTACACAAGATATCACTTCAATAACAACTGGGTACATTAGATAAATAGCTAGTGTACCCTATTGATTTTGGACGTCAAATGATAGGTAATTAACTTATTCAAGATGTGTAGTAGCTAGGTAGCTAGTGCACACTAGCTAGATGTCTTTGAACTTTGGCTTGTATCCGATAAAATGTGTTGGCCTTGGCCTTGTCATAGAGATTTTAGATGTCAAAGGATAGATAACCAAAAGAATATCAACGTAACTACCAAAATTTTATTTACACCCTCTAGTATCCAACATAACAAGATTCTAAAAGTAACATAAAATACAACATTGGAGAAAACTCTCTGTGTGTGTAAGCATTGCAAAGATGTATCTCTTTCAAATATAAAAAGAACTCTAATTTTTTTTTTATGATTTTTGTTTTTTCTTCGCCTGATCACAATGTGTTTTTGCTGAATTAACAACTCTTTCTCTATTTTCATTGGTTTGATATGTAAGCATTGCAAAGAGGTATCTCTTTCTTAACTTCAAGTTGCTTGTTTTGTTCAAATGGTAGAAAGGAAAATAGGAAAAAGATTAGAAGAAGTTGTTTGTTTTCTTCAGCTTAAATAAATCTTTAAAGCAAAAATTTCTTACCCCTTCCTTTTTAAAACCAAAGATTCCAGCTTTTTGAGTCCACCACCTTTGTATGTCTCAAGGTGTCTCATTACGAATATTGCACTAACATGATTTCTTTTTGTCCTCCACAACATTTCTAGTCGGCGAACATTAAATGACAGTAATTGCGTCTCGCTTTTAACCAAGGTTATGGGGTCTTAAATACTTACTAAAATGGTTTTTCTCGCACAAAATAAAAATAAACATTAAGCTAATAGCAAAGTCGGGTGCTTAGATTTGTGTAGGATAGGCAAATAAGTATTAAGAATTTAAAAATATGCATACCAATGTGTTAGAGGGCCCGAATACTTGTCGAGTCCCCTAAGATACCGTTGTCAAGGATATCCAAAGAATTTGTCTTGAAATCAAAGACAACAACATAGAAGTGTGCATATGCAAGGATCGTAAACATTACCCGACATATTTATATAAACAAATATAATAAGCAAATGTGAAATTCCGAAATAACAAACACACTTATAAATATGTAGCCGTTGGTTTTATTACCAAATCATAGTCATTGATTGTGTTTTGTTGGGTTATTCTTCATCAACGTATCCATCTCGAAAGCAAAATCTTCATACTTACCCTCGTGCCCGGTGGAATTATACATCTCGTGATATGACATATACATAACAAATGAGTTATAGTGATATTGTAGTATACGTGAATGAATGTCACTAAGGTGATTTAGTTAAGCATATTACCATTACTTGCGGCCCACGTAAGAGACGCAGAGGGCTTTCAGGTGCCTTATACTTTTCAAAGTCGTTTAGACATCACACCAAATACTTAACAATGAACATTCAACCTCTTTATCGAAGCATGGTCCTGGAAACTTTCAAAAATACCATGCACATCATTTTTGGAACTATAAATGAAAATCCTGTAGAAAATAAGGTAATTAGCTACCGCTCCTTCTACTATGAACTCTAGGTACATTAGATGCACAGCTAGTGTGCACACTACAACCTCATGTTTTTGAAGGACAGTTGCTTGAACTAAATAAATAGCTAGTGTACCCTAGCTATGTGTATCGCCTTGGCTAAGTACAATAGCTAGTGTAACTTCGTGTACAACCGCTAGTGCCAAGGCCAGGGCATCGCCTTTGGCTACGCAAAGGCTTGCCATGGCCTTGGCTTTGCCAAGGCCTCATCCTTGGTTAAGTAGCCAGTGTACACTAGATGTGTTACTAGTGTGCACTAGCCAGTTAACTAGTGTGCACTAGTTAGGCAGTGTGTGCACTAGCTATATATATAGTGTACACTAACTATATATATAGTGCACACTAGCTACTTTATCTATTGTACACTAGCTAGTTATCTAGTGTGCACACTAGCTTATGAATAGTAAAGTTAATTTGCTGGTGTGACTAACTTTATTATTACTATGATACTTACATATCATCGTCAGGTTGACCATCTTCAATCCACTTGAAGATCATGTTTTCATCGTAGTTGGTCTTTCAAAAATATCAACTATTCTTTGTTTGAAAGGAGACTTCAAAAAAAACGATGGCTCTGAGACGCGTTTATCTTTATTTGGCCGTTCATTTTGTTGAGGTTGATTCTCTTGGCTCTGTGTTGAATCTTGAGTTGACAACATCAAATCGAAAGAAGGGGAAGTTACACCCCTTATCTTACGCTGGGGTTTCATTGTTGCTTCGTCAAGTACCTCTTCATTTTCTTGAGCTGTAGATTCAGCAGCAGCCATCTTTGCGATTGAAACCACATCAATTTCATCAATTGCATCGTCTGTTGAGATGCTTTTCTTCTCATTTGAAAGTTTGTCTTGAATGTAATTTTCAATACCAATGTCAATATCTCTGCAATCTTGGCTATTTAATTCCAAACTGTCAAAGTACGGTGTCTGTTGAGGCTCGGCGTCAATTGATGCTCCTTTTGTTGGAGATTTTTCAAAACAAGTCAACAACGAGGGATCTTCTATTGTTGTTTTCAACTGATTTGACAAGTCATCGCACTGTGAGTAAGTGAGGGAGTCATCAATGAAAGGTATTGATTCTGTCTCATTCTGACAGCTTGAGATTATTGGAGAAATTTGGACATTGGTGTTGAGGAGAGGTTGTGGTTGCAGCTCAAAAGATGTATCGAGGAGGTCTGGCTGTGATTGTTGGTTATCTTGTGTTGTGGTGAGTGGAGAATCTAAAGTTGGATCGAGGAGAGGTCGGTGTTGTGTCTGTTGGTCTGAATTTTGTTTCTGGGTTTGGCAAGGTGGTGTGAAAGGAGAGTCAACAGATTGAGCTTGAGCTTGAGATTGAGGAAACTGAGAACTGAAAAGCTGATTTATTTCATTGTTCAGTTTCTCCACACACTGCCTTTCTGAATCAATTGCAAAACATGTATTGTATGCTTGGGCATAGCGTGACAAAGGCCCCTTTCGTATCCTCACCCGTAGCGAAGTTTTAACATTGGATCATTGTCCCGAAACATTTAATGTAATTGCATTTGACATTGGGTACACTAAATAACTTAGTGTTCACTAACTACCTATGTGTATCACTAAGTTACAATAACTAGCTAGTGTACACTAGCTATGTGTATCAAAGATTGGCTAATGCAAACTAGCTAGTTTAACTTAGTGTACACTCGATAGTGTTTGCATTAGTGTTCACTAACTGTGAACACTAGCTATGTGTATCAGCATTGGCTAATGTAAACTAAGTTACAATAACTAGCTAAGTTACAATAACTAGCTAGTGTACACTAGCTATGTGTACCAAAGATTGGCTAATGTAAACTAGATAGTTTAACTTAGTGTACAACCCAGCTAGTGTTCACTAAGTTACAATAACTAGCTAGTGTACACTAGCTATGTGTATCAGCATTGGCTAATGTAAACTAGCTAGTTTAACTTAGTGTACACTCGATAGTTATCTAGTGTACACTAGCCAAATGCCTTAGGCAGCTAGTGTTCTCTAAGACAACACAAATAGTGTTCACTAAGTTACAATAACTAGCCAGTATCAACATTGACTAAGTAAGCTAGCCAGTTACACTAAATATTTTTATCAAAACAAACAGAAATATAAAATTTAAGAAAGAAAACAAACTAAGTAAATTATTATAAATACAATTACAAAAAAAAAAAAACCAACAACAACAACAGTTCCTAATTCCCATCATTAACTTATTTCATAGTTCGTAGTCCCCTAATTCCCATCATTGACTTCTGCCATATGCTGCTCTAGTGCCATGTGTTGTTCCTTGGATATTTCTCCATACGAAGAAATAGATCCACGATGAATAGCATGCGCAAAGAGTTGGTCCCAAGTCAATGTTCTTGTTGGAAAGCTAATCTGGGGGCAGAATGGGCATTGCAATTTATTTTCCCCATTATAGAGGGGAAAACGCCCATTTTGGATTGATCGCCTGTGACTTGCAACTTTTTGCTCCAGGGTCCATTCTCTTCTAACCCTAGGCGGAACCCTAGGCGGAACATCCACAATATCATCTACATATTCAACTTCCTCAGGCTGAAACCCTATATCAGAATCTGAACTTTCGTCCTGCTGAGCTTGGCTGTTGTTGTTATTATTCATTTTGAGAAATTTGATTTTTTTTTTTGTTGTGATGGTAAGAGTGGTGGTGTATGGTATTTATGTAGGCTGAGTACTATGAATTCAATGCATTTAATGCAGTCAAAAAGTTGAATTCAATTCAGTCAAAAAAGTTGAATTCAATGAATTCAATGCATTTAATGCATTTAATGCATTCAATCAATTCACCAAATGGCTTGGGCAAGAGGGACAAGCCCTTGTGTACACTAGTTGTTGTTTAGCTAATGTACCTAATAAGTTATTTCTAATAATAATTAGGCACAGATATCTTTCTTTGTCCTATTCAAAAAGGCATTTTTGTCTAGTGTACACTAGCTAGTTATCTTAGTGTACAATAGCTAGTTATCTTAGTGTACAATAGCTATTTTGCTAGTGTAACTTTGTGTACACATAAAGAGTGTACACTAGCTATGTGTATCAGCCTTGGCTAGTGTACACTAGCTAGTTATCTGGTGTACACTAGCTAGTTATCTAGTGTTCACTATCCAAATGGCTTAGGCAGTAGGACAAGCCCTTGTGTACACTAGTTGTTGTTTAGCTAATGTACCTAATAAGTTATTTCTAATAATAATTAGGCACACATGTAACGTATATTAGCCAGATGGTTTAGGGAGGACAATTGATTCTAAGTTTTACCTCTTCTTCTTGTTGGTATTGTTCAGCTCGTCCGCTGTGATGCTGTTGTTGTTCTTCTTCTTCTTCTTCTCCTTCTTTTTCTTCTTCTTTTTCTTCTTCTTCTTCTTCTTCTTCTTCTTCTTCTTCTTCTTCTTCTTCTTCTTGGATGGCAATTAAACGTGTTGTCCCCATCCCAATCAAGTTGTTCTCCATTTCAAATAATTCCCTTTCCTCCATCGTTTCTGTTGTCCAAGCTTTAAAAGCAGGGAACATTTGAGAACAAATACAGCACCCCACTTGTTCCACACGATCAAGGTAAAGGAACTGTAAAGCAAACAATGCACATATGTTAAAATCAATAGAAGCATTTATATTGTTCTCTAGATTTAGTATAAAATGGATTGTGAACTTACTACTAAAAATGCCAACGATCCAAAAAAGAAGGCATCTTCTTTCCACTCTGACCTTGCCCTCTTCAGTTCTTTAATGAGATATGCACACCAATTATATTGTGCACACTCATTAAAATTGATATTTGACCTCAACAAATCCTGCCTCACAAAGCTTGTCGTTTGAGGAGCTATTAAAACATTCGTCATGAGGATGACGAAATTCATCGTGAAAAATCATCCACCTCTCGCGCCGTTGTTGATTTTTTGCGTGATGATTGTGGGGCTGACTTTCCATGGAAATTCAACTTCTTTATCGTTGTCAAACTGGGATCTCCAATTTTTCTCCCTATTGTGGGGCTGACTTTCATCATTTCCTTTCTTCTTCATTTTAGTGGGAATAATGATTTCCCTATCACCCCTTGGCAAACCAAGTATCCGCTGCACCTCTTCTTCAGTCACAGGGAGCTCATCTCCATTTTCTAATGATACTATGTTATCATTTGCATTGTAGTTGTTGATAACATAGTATCCTATCCTGTGCTAGATTGGTAAACTTGAAATGAGAAAGCTCTTCAAATGCGTTAAGCTTTAACCAATCTATTTGAGCTGAATTTAACTTGGACAGTGCTTCAAAGAGCCTTCTCGGGCTGCCTCTAATTTTTGACTTTTTATAGTCATATTGGGAATGGGTTGCCCTTGATTTCCTCTGCGATGTTTCTGGAGAATGCTGTGAAAGCTGTTTCTTGCTACGTTTCTTGGGAGATGCCTGCATATAAAAAAAAACTAAGTGAATACTTTTTGAAGAGAGTACATTAGATATAGTAGCTAGTGTACACTAAGTTACTAATTCATTAAACATTTCATTAAATAAAGGGGTACAATAGAAATCAACATCTAAAAGTCATTAAATAATAGCTAGTGTACATTAGATAAAGTATCTAGTGTACACTAGCCAATTTATAAATTTCTTATTGTACATTAGATAAAGTAGCTAGTGTACACTAGCCAAATGGCTTAGGCAGCAGGACAAGGCCTTGGGCAATACCTTGTGTTCATCATGCTGAGTAAATTAGACAAAGTAGCTAGTGTACCCAAGTTAATCTGTCCTATTTTATTTTATAAATTTGCTATTGTACATTAGATATAGTAGCTAGTGTACACTAAGTTACTAATTCATTAAACATTTCATTAAATAAAGGGGTACATTAGATAAAATAATAACTGTGTACATTAAATAAAATAGCTAGTGTACATTAGATAAAGTAGCTAGTGTACACTAAGTTACTAATTCATTAAACATTTCATTAAATAAAGGGGTACAATAGAAATCAACATCTAACAGTCATTAAATAATAACAGTGTACATTAGATAAAGTAGCTAGTGTACACTAGCCAAATGGCTTAGGCAGCAGGACAAGGCCTTGGGCAATACCTTGTGTTCATCATGCTGAGTAAATTAGACAAAGTAGCTAGTGTACCCAAGTTAATCTGTCCTATTTTATTTTATAAATTTGCTATTGTACATTAGATATAGTAGCTAGTGTACACTAAGTTACTAATTCATTAAACAGTTCATTAAATAAAGGGGTACATTAGATAAAATAATAACTGTGTACATTAAATAAAATAGCTAGTGTACATTAGATAAAGTAGCTAGTGTACACTAAGTTACTAATTCATTAAACATTTCATTAAATAAAGGGGTACAATAGAAATCAACATCTAACACCATTAAATAATAACGTACATTAGATAAAGTAGCTAGTGTACACTAGCCAAATGGCTTAGGCAGGACAAGGCCTTGGCAATACCTTGTGTTCATCATGCCGAGTAAATTAGACAAAGTAGCTAGTGTACCCAAGTTAATCTGTCTATTTTATTTTATAAATTTGCTATTGTACATTAGATATAGTAGCTAGTGTACACTAAGTTACTAATTCATTAAACATTTCATTAAATAAAGGGGTACATTAGATAAAATAATAATCGTGTACATTAAATAAAATAGCTAGTGTACATTAGATAAAGTAGCTAGTGTACACTAAGTTACTAATTCATTAAACATTTCATTAAATAAAGGGGTACAATAGAAATCAACATCTAACAGCCATTAAATAATAACAGTGTACATTAGATAAAGTAGCTAGTGTACACTAGCCAAATGGCTTAGGCAGCAGGACAAGGCCTTGGCCAATACCTTGTGTTCATCATGCTGAGTAAATTAGACAAAGTAGCTAGTGTACCCAAGTTAATCCTGTCCTATTTTATTTTATAAATTTGCTATTGTACATTAGATATAGTAGCTAGTGTACACTAAGTTACTAATTCATTAAACATTTCATTAAATAAAGGGGTACATTAGATAAAATAATAACTGTGTACATTAAATAAAATAGCTAGTGTACATTAGATAAAGTAGCTAGTGTACACTAAGTTACTAATTCATTAAACATTTCATTAAATAAAGGGGTACAACAGAAATCAACATCTAACAAATTAAATAATAACAGTGTACATTAGATAAAGTAGCTAGTGTACACTAGCCAAATGGCTTAGGCAGCAGGACAAGGCCTTGGCCAATACCTTGTGTTCATCATGCTGAGTAAATTAGACAAAGTAGCTAGTGTATCCAAGTTAATCTGTCCTATTTTATTTTATAAATTTGCTATTGTACATTAGATATAGTAGCTAGTGTACACTAAGTTACTAATTCATTAAACATTTCATTAAATAAAGGGGTACATTAGATAAAATAATAACTGTGTACATTAAATAAAATAGCTAGTGTACATTAGATAAAGTAGCTAGTGTACACTAAGTTACTAATTCATTAAACATTTCATTAAATAAAGGGGTACAATAGAAATCAACATCTAACAGCCATTAAATAATAACAGTGTACATTAGATAAAGTAGCTAGTGTACACTAGCCAAATGGCTTAGGCAACAGGACAAGGCCTCGCCAATACCTTGTGTTCATCATGCTGAGTAAATTAGACAAAGTAGCTAGTGTACCCAAGTTAATCTGTCCTATTTTATTTTATAAATTTGCTATTGTACATTAGATATAGTAGCTAGTGTACACTAAGTTACTAATTCATTAAACATTTCATTAAATAAAGGGGTACATTAGATAAAATAATAACTGTGTACATTAAATAAAATAGCTAGTGTACATTAGATAAAGTAGCTAGTGTACACTAAGTTACTAATTCATTAAACATTTCATTAAATAAAGGGGTACAATAGAAATCAACATCTAACAAATTATTAAATAATAACAAAGTGTACATTAGATAAAGTAGCTAGTGCACACTAGCCAAATGGCTTAGGCAGCAGGACAAGGCCTTGGCCAATACCTTGTGTTCACCTTGCTGAGTAAATTAGACAAAGTAGCTAGTGTACCCAAGTTAATCTGTCCTATTTTATTTTATAAATTTGCTATTGTACATTAGATATAGTAGCTAGTGTACACTAAGTTACTAATTCATTAAACATTTCATTAAATAAAGGGGTACATTAGATAAAATAATAACTGTGTACATTAAATAAAATAGCTAGTGTACATTAGATAAAGTAGCTAGTGTACACTAAGTTACTAATTCATTAAACATTTCATTATATAAAGGGGTACAATAGAAATCAACATCTAACACCATTAAATAATAACGTGTACATTAGATAAAGTAGCTAGTGCACACTAGCCAAATGGCTTAGGCAACAGGACAAGGCCTCGCCAATACCTTGTGTTCACCTTGCCGAGTAAATTAGACAAAGTAGCTAGTGTACCCAAGTTAATCTGTCCTATTTTATTTTATAAATTTGCTATTGTACATTAGATATAGTAGCTAGTGTACACTAAGTTACTAATTCATTAAACATTTCATTAAATAAAGGGGTACATTAGATAAAATAATAACCTGTGTACATTAAATAAAATAGCTAGTGTACATTAGATAAAGTAGCTAGTGTACACTAAGTTACTAATTCATTAAACATTTCATTATATAAAGGGGTACAATAGAAATCAACATCTAACACCATTAAATAATAACTGTGTACATTAGATAAAGTAGCTAGTGCACACTAGCCAAATGGCTTAGGCAAGCAGGACAAGGCCTCGCCAATACCTTGTGTTCACCTTGATGAGTACATTAGATAAAGTGGATATAAAAAATAATGAGTGTAAATGTACTCTATGGTTAATACCTCAGGTTGGAGATTTTTTGCAGTATGGTCACTTTTCTTTCGTTTGACACCAGCTTTCTTCTTTGAAGCTTTCGCATTTTTGATGGCCGAGTGAATTTTCTTCTTCGCCTGTCTTAACGTAGCATCTTCCTGGCATTGATTCTATCAAACATTCTCCCGATTAAACACAAATAAGAGTTAGTAGGAGTCATTATAACAACGGTACACTAGCTACACTAGCTAAATAGCTAGTGTTTAGAGCTATTATAAAACATACATTAGGGTGGCAGCCAATTTATGCAATTCAACCAAAGGAGTTACCTATACTTATCGGTGTTGCTTTGATGGAACGATTGATCTTTCTAAATTTACCACTGATTCAACACTCTTTCTTTTGTTGTTCCCATTTCTTCTGCTTGTGTTTCTGATGAAAGTTAATATAAAACACAAAAGAGTTGAAAATAAAATGAGAACCAAATTATGTAAACTAGCTAATTGTCTTAGTGAACAGTAGCTGTGTTGTCTTAGTGAACACTAGCTATGTATAAGATCAAAAGGAAACAAAATAGTCATTCACACAAATTAGGTACAAATATATGACAATTTAATAGCTATTGTAACTTAGTGTACACTAGCTATGTGTATCAAGATTGGCCAAATGCCTTAGAGCGACGGACAAAATATTGGGCCAAGCCCTTGTGTACACTAGTCTGTTGTAACATAGTGTACACTAGCTAGTTATCTAGTGTACAATAGCTATTTTTCTTAGTGTACACTAGTCATTACAATAGCTAGTGTGCACAATTCAAAATATCCGGTGTGCATTATTCTATCGGGTACACTAGCTAGGTTATCTAGTGACGAAGGAAGCTTTTCTTGTTAATGTGCTAGAGAGCAGAGGGGGCTAGGTACTTTGAGAAAACACATGTCTTATTAATATTTTGGAACTACTTCTACCAATTACAAGCACTTTGAGAAGCACAAAGAAATGGGCATTGAAGAAGATAATATAAGGAAGTACACTAACCCTGTACATTGAGCTCCGTCAATTGTGTTTTCATTGTTTGAGGATGCCATGATGATATTGCTAGAAATGGCGGTCGGAAATTGATTGGTTTTCGCCGGAAATTAAGAGATTGTGTAGACGGAGAGAAATAATCTTGTTA
>JAFEMH010003806.1:0-244368 GCA_022495995.1 Adenophora triphylla var. japonica
ATCAAACTAATGTGTCTCGCCATGACAAGAAAAGGGATACTCGGAAACCTCGAGAGTCACTCCAAGACCACTCGTACATCGGCCTCTCCCCTCTTCTTCCCCCTTCGGGTAGTCTTAACTTTTCTCTCGAACAGGAAAAATGTCGCTGTTCCTCCTCACCAAGCTCACGGTATAGGGATCAGTGGTCTATCAAATGCCGGCCTCTCGTCAGTGGCCTTAGTAGTAGCCCTCCCAGCGTCATCCCCTCATCTCCTGCCTCGCAGCTCTCCAGCCGGTAGCATGAGGAGCCCTCTCTCTCCTCGCTCTCTTGAGCGTAAGCCTCATAGTCGGCCGCGCCGTCTCCGCCTCCCAAGTCATGAGGGTTGGCCCTGCTCGCCTCAAGCCCTCCTCCCTCTCAAACAAGCCCGGTCCTCCGCACCCACTTGATGGCCTCACTGCCGAGTCTCAAAATAGCCACTGAGTCTCTCCTGCATGCCTCTCATGCAATCCGAGGTACCAAGTGGTCATTAACACCTGTCTCTGACGCCCTCGAGAATGACCCGAGGAGGAAAGCGCATCATACCTCCATGCTTCGGGAAAGAAATGGAAACACCGAGGGGATCATCCATAGACAACAGAGCCACCACCCCGGTGGCTACATCATCAAAGCCCTCTCCAAAGGAACTCCGCTCCAGCCAAACTGTCTCGTAACTAAAGCCGGAATATAGAAGCTAGGGCGAGAAAGCCCCGGAAGCATGACCACGGAGACCCATCCTCAAGCACTCTTCGAGTCTCCACCCGCCAATGAGGCACCGACCATCTCGATATCTTCGGCCCGGCGACCCGCCATCCAACGCTCCCACGAGCCCCGATCATCAAAATCTACATCAACACCTCTCCCCGCAAAAGTCCAAGGCCCGATCATATCGAGGTTTCCCGAAGAACCCCCAAACGCTCCATCGCCCACAGTGGTCAAGAGGAACGGGCTGCCCCCGTGCATATACCGCCGGCTGCTGGCCGGTATCAAGAGCATGAAGAGTCTCCCCCGTAATCAAAGGAACGACATCTCTGCCTGTGCGACAGTGAACGACAACATCCAGCAGAGATCGATGACAGATCCCAAAGGAATAGACCATGAACAGGGTGCCAAACATACAAAGTGCAAAGGCATCCCAATAGGCATCATCTACCAAACCTAGGCCCCTAAATCTGTCGGGAAGACCGGAAATATCGAAATGATCGGGACCGCGGATCATACCTTGCGCTTCCTCCGGGGAAAGATGAAGGAGGACGCACAATCTGTCAACAAAAGAAGCCCCTCCGGGCAAAGGAACCGCTATCTCTTCCACCTCCGGACCTCCAAGCAAGGCCCGAAATTCTTCCACAGTCGGAACAATCTCGTTGAAGGAAAGGCAAAAGACATGCCTTCTAGTGTCCCAAAATGAGGAAGAAGCCCTCAAAAGCTCATAATCCGGAACCAATTCCTTGAGAGACCATAGGCACTTCACCTTGTATCTTTCTTCAAAGAAGAACCTCCTCTCATGCATGATTTCCCGGGACCAATCCTTGAACTTGTTGAAGAATGACATTTGGGACTCTTGGGACAATTTTGATGGAGCTTTTCTAAAGTTTTCCATGGATTTTCTCTCTTTCTCCCCGAAAATGGCTGTTGGGACTGGAGGTTGAAGAGGATATTTGAATTTGAAATAAAGCAAGACCAGGTCTGAACCAAAATTAAAGGACAAATGTCAATGCAATCCCCATCCGCGCGGATAGGATTGCTTTCCAAAAAAATCTGCAACGATCCAAGCCGCTACACCAAAAGAGGAATATTCCGTCCCGTTGCTCAAAACTTGTGCAAAAACCTCCCCAAACCAGTCCATATACCAAACACCCTTGCAAAAAAAAAAAAAACCAAGGCTCATGCAACACTGCATTGCATTCATAAAATAAAATCCTAAATTATTACATTCCAAAAAAAAAAAAAGAGTGTGCATAAAAAAAAAAAACAAGCAAACATAAATGAAATCCTAAACTATTACATTCCAAAAAAAAAGAGAGTGTGCATAAAAAAAAAAAAGCAAACATAAATAAAATCCTAAATTATTACATCCAAAAAAAAAAAGAGAAAAAAATGTGCATAAGCTGTACAAATCTAAATCTCAATCTCAAATCTCAAAAAAAAAAAAATCAATCGGAGTCTCCAGCGCCCGATGTCTGCCCCCGGCCCCTCTTGCGACTCGGGCCCGCCTCCTCAGAGCCCCGAAAATCTCGGGCTCGTAATCGTCCTCGTCTCCGTAAAGAGGCTCATCAGGACCAACCGGCACGCTCTGATAGGGCAAGCCGAGATCTGCGAAAAAATCGTATCCAAAGGTGAAGGCGTCGGACTCCTGGACGTACGAAGACGACCCGCCATGCTGCCATACGTGTCCTTGCCCGTGTCGATCCCCGAGAATGACGTGATCCGAAGGCAGCACTGCGCGATGATCAAGGAGAGGAGACAAAGGAGTCTCTGAAGAAGTCTCGAGCGAATAGGGAAGCCTCCCGCCGATGTGCGCCGGCCGTGGTCGCCCGCTCTAGCTCGAGGAGCCCCGCAAGCGACCATCCTCCCGATGAATCTCTTGGCCCCGATCACTTGCTTCACGCTTCTCGACGACCACCTCCCGCACAAAAGCAAAAGCGTCAAAAAAAAAAAAAAAAGAAGTGATGCTAAGGATGATGAAACAAAAGAAAGAAAAGAAGGGGAAAAGGTGAAGCCATACCTTCATACTCCGACGAGGCCGGAAGGCTCGTGGAAGTCGCTCGGCCGAGGGATCTCGCACCTCAATCGGACCCCATCCTGGATATAGGAAAAATCCGTCCGAGGGTACCGCGGGATCCCAAGCCCCTCCCTATCCAGGACCTAAGGCATCCTCGGCCTCCTCAAGACGAATGTCGCATATGGCTCAATCGCCACGAAATCCGAGAAGTGCCGGCCGGCTCGGTAATCATCCCAGTCACGGACCGATCGCTCGGAGTGCATCATATCGACGGGAGGCTCCACCGGTGTCCTCAAAGGCGAACCCACGCCATGCCGGCGCGTCACCCTCTCTCCCGCATAATATGCATCGCAGTCGACCCCTCAAAATCCTCCGCCGCACAAACCGGTATCTCGGCGCCCTTCACCGCGCAACCTCAAAGCGATCCTGTGGGAAGAATATCATCCCCTCATCCGTCTCGGCCTCCGTCAAAGGAAGGCAATCCGCGTACCCGAGAGTCGTACGCCCCGGAGCTTATCTTCTCCCGGCACGCTTGGACCAAGATCGCATGGCCGGATACGCCCGACGTACTCCGCCACCGTCGCCACACCGTGACGTGGAAAAACTCCAACGCCCATACCCGCGAAAGGTAAAATCCAATCAATTCGGCAAAAGAAAAGTGCGTGCTCAAAAAAAAAAAGAGGGAAAGCAAAAAGAGAGCTTATACCTCCGTGGCAAACTCAAAGCAAGATAAAGAGCTCACAGCCTTCCGACCGTACCTATCAAGAGCAAAATAAAGCTCGCCAAACCGGCTCTCCCCACGAGACATCTCCGCCGTCTCCATGTCCTCCAAGGACCTCAACAAGGCAAAGACTCGCCGTCCCCTCAAAGATGTCCAAAGAGCGTGCTCGAAAAAGCAAACCACAAGAAGGCCCCCGGCAATCGATCGGCGCCTATCCTCTCCTCCCCACCTCATAGCTCGCTATGGTCTCCACAATCTTGCCGTAGACCACGGCATACTCCATCCCCATCCCCTTTTGGGAATAGGGGAAAATCCCAAGAGCCTCGCAGACGGCATCGCCGTAGCCGTCCCGCCACTCAATGCCGCGTCCATTAAAGGACAAACCCGTGATCGCAAAGATAGTCGGGAGGGCGTAAACCGCCGTAGCCTCGCCCCGTGGGAAGAAGTGGAAGGTGTGGGTCGCGCCCCACCAATGCCGGCGCCGAGCAAACATCAAGCCCTTGCTCTTAGGGAACTTGACCGCCCCTCAAGCACTCAACGAACTCCCAAAGCCCCGTCTCGACAACAACTCTCGGACTCGGCAAAGCTCCTCGGCCCACATTCGGAAGCCGATCCCACAAGTCAATCACGGACTCCACTGATCCTCGAGTCTTCATTTTGTTCAGCTGCTCCGTCACAAAACGGTTTCCGCCCTGCAAAAAAAAAAAAAAAGAGAAAATGTCAAAAAAAAAAATTTTGCATTTGCATTTACACAAAAAAAAAAGAAGAGAAAGCATACACATGCATTAAAAAAAAAAATTTCGACAAAGATAACAAAGATACAATAGAGCATAGCCCCATTTTTCTCGCATAAAAGAAAAGATAGTTTTCAACAAATCCCATTCAACAATTTTCAATAAAAAAAAATGCATACATGCATATCCTACAAGAAGTTGACGGAAATAAAACTCCGTCCCATTTTCTAAAAAAGAAAAAAAATTGCATACATGCAACGGGAGGAAAAATCCGTCCCACTTTTCAAAAAAAAAAATCCTAAACATACATACATCTCATATTGGCAAAATGCCCATTCTTTCCAAACAAAATGCATGCATTGCATCATTCATCAATATCAATATTCAATTTCAAAAAAAAAAAAAATCATCATCATCAACATGCAATATTCAATTTCAAAAAAAAAAAAATCACAATTTTCGAATTTTCACATGCAATTTTCGAATTTAAAAAAAAAAATGGCGAAAATGCCAATTCTTTTCCCAAGCAAAAATGCACATTTTGGGTTACTCACATAATCATCAAGATTCAAAGACAATGAACATGCAATATTCAATTTCAAAAAAAAAATTCAAAAATCACCCAAAATTCAAATTTCAAACAAGAAATCAACAAAGGGATCAAAGGGTTTCAAAGTATACCGTTCGGAGATTCGAATCCAAAGCCCAATGTTGCCAAGCATCGGGGTAATGCTCCTCCGCAACCGATTGCGAAAGATTGTAATGCCTCCTCATCCGGACAAGCTCCAATCGCCTCTCCGCTACCGGGCCACGTCCTTGGCCTTGAAAAGCGCCTTTCCCGTGTTCCATTGCTCAAAAAATCGAAGAAATCGAAAGATTTTTGAAGCTTTTCTTGGTCAACAATGGCCTCTCCTCGGTTTCTCTCTCCCTGCTCTCGGAATTTTGAAAAAACTGAATGGGGAAGAGAAAGGGCGTTGGCCCTAATTAATACCCCTGATTTTCAGGTCCTCTCCGCGCGGATAGGATTGCAAGGGTCAAAATGACCCTTTTGCCCCTTAAAATTCCAGGACTCTGCAATTCAGTCCCCAACTTGACAGAGTTAACCAAAGTTAACCAAAGTCAGCCCCTTGTCAAGAAAATCACCCCCGGCAGTCAAACGTAAGACCGATCTCCTCGAGAAAGATAACGAGATCCCGTATCTTTCATCAAAATCTTCCTCGGCAGTCAAACGTAAGACCGATTTCCCCGAGAAAGATAACGGAATCCCGTATCTTTCATCAAAATTACCCCCGGCAGTCAAACGTAAGACCGATTTCCCCGAGAAAGATAACGGGATCCCGTATCTTTCATCAAAATCTTCCTCGGCAGTCAAACGTAAGACCGATTTCCCCGAGAAAGATAACGGAATCCCGTATCTTTCATCAAAATTACCCCTAAGCAGTCAAACGTAAGACCGATTTCCCCGAGAAAGATAACGAGATCCCGTATCTTTCATCAAAATCACCCTCGGCAGTCAAACGTAAGACCGATCTCCCCGAGAAAGATAACGGAATCCCGTATCTTCCATCAAAATTACCCCCGGCAGTCAAACGTAAGACCGATCTCCTTGAGAAAGATAACGAGATCTCGTATCTTTCATCAAAATCATCAAACGGCAGTCAAACGTAAGACCGATCTCTTCGAGAAAGATAACGAAATCCCGTATCTTTCATCAAAATCTTCCCTGAGCCAAACGTAAGACCGAGTGACCCGAGAAAGATAACGGATCCCGTATCTTTCATCAAAATCATCCCCGGCAGTAAAACGTAAGACCGAGTGCCCCGAGAAAGATAACGAGATCCCGTATCTTTCATCAAAATCACCCCCGGCAGTCAAACGTAAGACCGAGTGCCCCGAGAAAGATAACGGATCCCGTATCTTTCATCAAAATCTTCCCCGGCAGTCAAACGTAAGACCGAGTGCCCCGAGAAAGATAACGGATCCCGTATCTTTCATCAAAATCTTCCCCGGCAGTCAACGTAAGACCGAGTGCCCCGAGAAAGATAACGGATCCCGTATCTTTCATCAAAATCTTCCCCGGCAGTCAAACGTAAGACCGAGTGCCCCGAGAAAGATAACGAGATCCCGTATCTTTCATCAAAATCATCCAACGGCAGTCAAACGTAAGTCCGATCTCCCTGAGAAAGATAACGAGATCCCGTATCTTTCATCAAAATCATCCAACGGCAGTCAAACGTAAGACCGATTTCCCCTGCACAAATACGTCCGATTTTCCTCAAAGAAAGGCTAACGAAATCCCCAAAGAAAGTTAACGGAATCCCAAAAGCCAACGGAATCTCGAGTAGTTCTCGAACTACGAAAGGGCTTGATTCCCACTAGGGATACGTAGGTAGCCTATCATTAGGTCCAGCCCCTCGACCAAAACGGTCACCCTCTCCTTCGGCAGCAGACGAAGTCCACCGAAAGGCCATTTCAAATTAAGGTCCGAGGCGCCTAAAAAGCCATCATCATCAAGGGTCGAGGCACCTAAAACGCCATCATCAAGGTTCGAGGCACCTAAAACGCCATCATCAAGGTCCGAGGCACCTAAAAATGCCATCTCCAAGGTTTGAGGCACCTAAGACGCTATCACTAGGAAAGCGATAAATCGCAATCATCCCCAGCAGAAACCGAAAATGGTCATTCCTATCCCCAGCAGAGTGGATAGCCATCAGACCGAAAATGGTCATCTCTTATCCCCAAAGCAGAAGTTTCTTTCCAGAAACGACTATAGAACTCGCTCATCGAGTTCGAGGCACCTAAAACGCCATCATCTCCGTGGTCAAAGACCCGAACTACGATCAAGCTTGATTCCCACTCGGGATACGTAGGTAGCCTATCGCTAGGTTCAGCCACCCGATCACTCGATCATCCCGCCAAATATGGAGCCTTACTCTTATCGACGACCCCGCTTCCTTCGAAAGCGCCGTCGCCGAGGGGCTACTGTAAGTGCTCCAATTTGAGCTTGTTAGAATTTTTGTTAGAAAATTAACGAAAGTTATAACATTTCTAACAATTCCTAACAATCCTAACATTTCTAACAAAGTGAGGGTAAAATGGGCATTGTTATTTAAGGTTAAACCTCAAAAAGAATCTTAAAAAGCAAAACAAAGGAAGAAAACCAAAAATAGAAATGGCTGGAAACACAAACTGGCTGTTAATTTGAATTTTGAAAAGAAATATTCCCCTTGTCCAAAGCTGGAGCTGCATTTAATGAACAGTGCACGCTGAGGGGACTTGTCCGCGCGGATGAGTTTGCATTTTTAGGAGGGCTATAAATTGAGCCCTCCAGTCACAAAAATAAGGAGGAACAACACATTTTGCACCGAACCTCTGGCGAAATATAGAGAGAAAACAGTGAGAATTCACTTGAATTGTCACCATTTTCTCTCCAATCTTTCCCAACTCATACTCATCCACTCACTCTCATATTAAAGCCCTAAACACTCATACACTCAAGCCAAACACTCAAGAACACAAGGAAGATTGGTAAACCCTCCTCTTCCTAACCCTAAATCTCATCCATGCATGCATCTTCAAACTACAAAATGTAGTTCTTTCATCTTCTTGCTCTAGATCTAAGAAGATCACCATGGAAGACCATCTCCATGGATGATCTTCTACAAAGATCAACATTATTTTCAAGTTCTCTTACTTTCTTGCAAAGAAAACTCATTTTCAAAACCCTAAAAACCATTTTCAAGCATAAAATCTCATTTTCAAAGGATAAAAATCCCCTTCCCAAGCAAATGAAATGCTTAGTCCTAATGTACCCCAAGGATGGTTTGGTATAGTTGATTCACCACTAAAATGTCTAGTGATCACTAACCAAAACCTAGGGAAATGGGGACAAGCATGGATGCAAAACCCCCTTTAAAATCATATTCTCCTTCTTGAGAAGTTGCTGTCCAGTAGCAATTTTCTCAGACCTCAGTCCATGGTCTTAATTTTTGGACACAGATGAACTTGGAATTTGGTGTTGACTACAAAACACTTTTTGTAGCCAACATCCAAAGATTTCCAGAAATATTTTTACTTTATTTTTTGGGTGAGTAAAACTCCTCTTTTCAAATTTTCTTTCAGAGGCTAGTTCATCAGCTTCTGGGAATCCAGATCTCATATCTGAGGTTTCCAGAAGGTTTTGACCCCTCAAATCTTCTCCAAAATGGAAAATTCCTTCGCACAAACTTTATTTAAGGTGTCTAGAACAACTTTCATTCTCTGAGTTTATCCAGATTATGAAGTTTTAAGACCCTTGAATCCCTTTCAAAATCAAAGGTCCACTGCCTTTTTCATTCTGGCAGAAATGGCTCTCAACTTCAAAAGGTCTTTTGAGTACCAAATCTCAATCCAAAAATCTTCCAAAAAATCATGGGATCAGTTTAAAGTCTTAAAAAGATATCCCAATTTTTACTTTTCTGAGTTTCAACTTATTTTGGCCAAAACACACACACACACACATACAAATGATTTTCAGCTTGGAAGACTCGTTTTACGAGGCGCGTCGGGTGCACACTAACGTCCTTCCCGACGCGTAACATGACCTCTGAACCTAAATCTCTGATCTCGGGCTTTTTTCAAAGTTTTGGCCCTCAAAATTAAAATGGCGTGGCGACTCCGTTTTCGTTGATTTTCTTTTAAACAAAAAAATGGGAAAATTTTCGGATACACATTCATCACAACGGTCTAGACAAAAACCAACCAAAAAGTCACGGTTTTGAAAGTGTGACACGGACTAGTGCAGTGGTCGACACTGGCAGCCATGGGGAGTTTGGGATGATTCCGTGCATGCCCGGGAGCTTCGTAACACTGTCTGTGGCTGCAACTGAACAACTATCCCGGGTTAAGGATGTGCGTGCAAAAGTGTACAGGATATATATAGTGCGCGTAGTGTGCGGTCACCTAAAAATTCTTTTTGGAGTTAAAATAGATATTTTTCATCATGTGTTTTACAAGAATATTTTGGGATGGGAAAAATGCATCACGTAAGCACATAAATTTTCTGCTCTGTCAGATTCTGGACAAAACAGCCCCAGAAATCACAACAATTTCCAGATTAATGCTAGATGAAAACTGTCCTGGTGGAACTGCTGATAAAGCCGCATGGCGCAGACCATGGCAGATCAAGCCGCCCGGCTGGAACCAGCAGTTTTCCAGGTTCTAAATTGTTGCCTTTCCAGAATGTTTAGCCAAGAATTCTGAGCAACTTTCATCTTCAGATTTGTACCTGCTTATCATTCAGAGTATGCACAATCCAAGAATAGCACAAAGAATGCATGAAAAAAGAAAAAATGCACAAGCACAAAGATGGGGCGGAAGGCTAACCCTCGTAAATGTTCCAAAGCTTCTTATGAGAGAAGAAGTTTGGAAACATTTACATGTCTCCAGCGGAGTTGCCAACTGTGAATTACCTCACGAAAAAGGAGGGTCGCGTTCACCTAAAGTTGGAAGACACCATATTTATGAAAAACGGAGTCGCCACGCCATTTTGATTTATCCTCAAAACTTTGAAAAAAAGGAAAAGAGTTCGGAGGTTAAGTTACTCCTTGGGAAGAACGTTTGGCGTTCACCCAAGGAGCCTTGCAAAAGCAAGTCTTCCAAGGTCCAAAATTTGTGCTTGTTTGTGTGCGTGTGTGATTTGAGAAAAGAGAAAAGATGTGCCAAGTTTATTATCCGAACGTAAGAACCATTTTAAGAAGGTTTTAGTTCGGGATACCTTGGCTTTGGTGTTTTCGGGATTTTGATCCCATACTCCCTTTGAACTTATGATCATCATTATGAGACCTTTCGACCCTCCCATTAGATTAATCAACCAACATACGCGTAGGAGCCTTGGTATGTCTTAATCTAACTTTCCTTGGGGATTTTAGTCAAATGTGATCGAAGAACTTGTTTTTAAGTCCAAGAATGAGACTTTTTAGAAAAAGAATGAGTCTTTGTCCATCAATCCTACATCTTGAGAGAATGGTGATTCATAGGGACATTTTTTTTGTTTGTCTCAAGTGATTATCGAAGATTTTGGGATCAAGACTCATTGATTTCTAAAGGGACAAAGATTATGGCATTTTGTAATGGGATTTGATGTAAAGATGGAGTCTTACACCAATCCTCACTATGGAATGCTCAAGAACCATAGGACTAGGGAATGGGATGTAAATATTGGATCTTTATGCTCATCCTATGTCTTTTATGCTTTAGTAGGCTTTTTAGACAATCCTTGGAGAAAGATTCCAACTTTAGGGACATGGGGAGAAGCAATATTAATATAAAGATTTTATTTTTAATATAGAGATACAAGGAGTATCATTAATCTAACAACATAATGTAAAAGGTTGATCTGCATGTCTTCTTGACGAGTGTCGAAACGTCAAAATAAAATTTCCGACTCAAACTACCTACAATTGATTTGTAGATAGGGTAAGTAGGGTCGAACCACCGAGACACGAATTTAAAGTGTGTAAAATTATTGCTATGAAAAAGATGTTTTATAAAGTGAAGAATTTGTTGTTTTCAAAAATAATGCTTTTGCAAAATTAACTAGAATTTGTTATAAAATAAAGTTTCAATATTATGGCAAAATTCCTGGAATTGGCTTCACAATTATGCTCAAGTTTCACAGTTCATCAATCAAAGTATACTTGGGGTTTTGTTCTTACGAAATTATGATTGGGACACTTCGGCGGGTGATTTGTAATCAAGTGTTCCCAATTAATCTATTCCCTTGGCCCGTTCATAGATTAATTAGGAACCCATTTAGAACTTAAGAACAATACAAGAAAAACCACAATTCTTATGAATCTTTTGGCGGGGATTCAATGAATTGTTACTATCAACCCAAGACTAATTTCAATTATGAATTTGGCGGTTCACAATTGAAATTCTAAATTATTCAAGAACAAATATGTAGTCAACATAAATATTCTAAAATTCAATTAAAAAGCTACTTGATAATCCCAAGTAATACAATGATATTGATGAAAAGTAAAACTCAAAACATAAGTTGTTACCTCCAATTCCAAGAACAAGAAGTTTAGCTATCCATTAAAATCAAGAACACCAAGAAAATTTGAAGAAGAAGAAGCTATGGAACATATGATGAGAGATGATAAAAAGATAATGATAAATTTTGTCTTGAAAACTAGTGATGAAAAACTGAAAAAAATCATAATCTGAAAATTAATATCCTCCAAATAAAACCCCCAGCTGCATATTAAATTCTAGGTTTTTAAGACACAAACAGTCACAGCAGCCAGGCCCACTTCGTTCGCCCAGCGTGGGCGGTCGCCCACCTCAATCCTCAGCGGTCGCCCACATCAACAGAAGGATTTGGCTTTCAAAACTTGCTCTCATGCGCGGCCGCCCACAAGACCTTGTGCGACAGCCCATGTCAACAGGCGATTGTGGCCATTTTCTTCCCTTTTCCTTCAGCCATGCTTCCTCCTTTGGCCCAACTCCTAGCTTCCTTGGCCCAACTTGCTTGAAATCCTTAGGCCAACACACCAATCCATGCCCGGCCATTGCCTATATTGTCCATGCCTTGTGATGTTTAACACCCATTTGAATTCGGTCCGTCCCACAATTGCAACGTTCCATTTTTCGCTTTGATTTATTCACAAGTTGCTTTCAATTTCCTAAATTCTTCACTTGAACCACTGAAACTAAAAAAACACTAAAACACCCATTAAAACACCCAAAACTCCAGGATTAAGCTCAGTATAAGTTCATAGAGTAGTCAATGGATGAGTGTAAAACTCACTCATCAAATACCCCCAAACTTAAACATTTGCTAGTCCTCGAGCAAACACTAAAACAAACTATAAACAATATAAAACTAAACAAACACAAAACTAAAAACAAAGTACTCTACCAAATAATCAACTATGTCCCCACATTCTTGCATGTTCCACAATTGCACAAATCATAAGCTACCATCAACCGCAGGATAATACTTTCCACTATGCAAGTAGCCATATATTTTCCATTAATTGTAGTATCTTACTTAACCATTATAATTGCACCATAAATCTCTATATGTACTATCATCACTCTCTTTACTCTCAACCAAGATTCATTTTATAAAGCTAAGTACACCAACCATCTTTTACTTTATTGACTTTATCTATCAAACAGCAACATTTTTTATTTTATTTTTTAAAACAAAGCACGAATACTCCCATGAATTTTCACAATTTAATAACCTCTTACACCCCCCCAAACTTGCTCATTTAAACACTTTACGATCTTCTACCGTTCAAGTAGGGAGCACTGTAGCAGCGAACTCCATGCCCCTAATACTAGGTAGAAATTTATTACTTTATACTCCTATTTGGCAAGAAAGCAACGTCGCAGCGAACGCCGTGCCCCGAGCTACTTTAGGAATATTTGTTTCAAGGTTTGAGAGTTAGCCACTTCGGTATCGAGCTTGGAACGGACTATCACGGCGGTAAAGCTCTTCCTCCATAACGCTACTGCATACCCAGAAATCTGGTTAAGCTAGAATAATCCCTAACCAATTAATCTACACGTCTGGAGGTTTCACCGAATATAAATTGAATTGCCATTGCTCTCATTCCCCTTTCAAATTTATTTTTTCTTCAAGACAGCAAGGGGGTTCCATTCACATCAAAGGAGTACTGTAAGTACCCAAATCTGGCTCATGCCTTCCGGTTAATTTTCCCGACAATTTCGGTAAGTTTTCCGGTAATTCCCCAGACCTTCCCAAATGTTCTAAACATTCCGGAACCGTTTTTTATTAAATAAGGGCTGAAGAGGATCCTTCCTAATTAAGAAACACGTTTTTCTTAATTAGGAAGGAGGGTTCTAGAATTTGCCACCTTGCATGGTTCTAGAATGCCGAGTCATTCAGATAAGCCCGCACGGCCGCATTAGCTCGCCGCTCTTAGCCGCACGGCTTCATTCACCTTATCCAGATTACCTATAAATAGAGGCCTCCTCTACCCATTTCAACACACACAATAGAGGCACAAAATACACAATACACTTATAAACACTCCCAAGACGTGAAGAATATTGGTGCAAGCTCAAGAAGGTGAAGAAGGAAGGCCAAGAAGCTACCTCCCTCCTCCTTGAAGACCCAAGACCAACCTCTCCTCCTAGCTCCGTTCGAAGAAGCAAAGGAAGCAATTGGTAACCTCGCACGCCCTAACCTTGCTTTTAATTGATATACTTGCTCATTGCATTCATATATCTTGCTTCGGGACTTGGCATTTATTCATAAAGATCACATCTTTATCACCCCCTTTCCCTTTTGCATGCATTAAGACCTCATTTGTCATAAAAATGTAGTCTTTTTCATAAAGGTGCATCCTTTGCACCTAAAACCCCCATTTTCAAATAAAAATGTCATTTTTATGCATCATTTGCACATAAAAATCTAATCTTTTCAATAAAAATGCATCCTTTGCATTCAAAAACCTTTTCCAATGCATCATTTGCATAAAAATCCTATCTTTACGCATCACTTGCATAAAGATCATTTCTTTCAATCAAAAAGCATCATTTGCTAAAACCAAAAATGTCATCTTTTCATTAAAGAGTCATTTTTCATCATGCATTTCCCTTCCCCCAACCTTGGAACGGACCGGTGTAAAAGATCCTATCTTTACATCGTTCCTTCCATTAAAGGTTCACGATTTCTTTGGAAAGGGATAACCTTGAACCCTATATCTCCGATTATCGCTTAAGAAAGAGTATGAAGCCTCTATACGAGCTCGACCGTCTTAAAGCGTAGGATTGATGGGCTAAGGACCCTCCTTTTCTAAAGAACCTCATCTTTGACCAAAAGAGAGTCATTCTCTCGATCACGCAAGTCCCGAGGGTCCCGAAGTTAAAATGCGATGATCACAAGTCATAAGATGAGGACGGGATCATAATCCCAAATACATAAAATTCCAAGGAATCCCGAGCGACAACCAACAAATGGTTTGTATGTCCGGAAGACAACTTGGGACATTCCCCCCCCCCTTTTTCTCAAACACATGCACACAAGAAAGCACGCAAGCAAGCACGATTACTGAAATCTTGGGAGACTTGCTCCGGCAAGGCACTTTGGGTGAACGCCAAACGTTCTTCCCAAGGGGTAACTTAACCTCCGAACCCAAGTAAAAACCTTTTTTTCAAAGTTTTGAGGTAATCAAAATGGCGTGGCGACTCCGTTTTTCAAATAACTCGGATGTCTTCAAACTCGCGTGAATCCACCAAAATTTGGGCACACATTCACAGTTTGGCGACTCCGCTGGGGAAATCCCAAAGGAGAAAAGCTTCATTTTCAAAACAAAAATCGATACTCGGTATATAGGTGGAAACCACTTACCCTTCCTGTACACTCCCTGATGTGGGAGTTGGGATAACCGGTGGTTTAACAATCCCACGTACTCGCATCCCTTTTCGAAAAAATTTTGAAAAATAGAAAGCTTTTCCCTTTGAGCGGGTTAGACTCCCGTCGCCGATTTCATTAATCATGCTTGCTTTCTTTACCATGCATTGCATCATTTGCATCTTGGAATCTGTGCATACTTTGAAACGGGAAACAACCCGAAAAATAGCAAAAGGAGTGGAACCTGGAAAATTGATCCATGCAGTCGTACGGCTCAATCCTCATCGATTCTCGACCGGGCGACCTCGGGCAATTCCACCAGAAAAATCATGGTTAATCTGGGCAAACCCTAGCAGCTTGGGGCTACTCACCCATGATCGATCGGGGCTCCTTAAAATTTACGTGCTTATGTGTTGCATTCTCCCCGTCCCGAAAATCATTCCTTTAAAACACATTTCGAAAATCTCTCGTTTTAACTCAAAAAGGAACATTTTTAGGAGACCGCACACTACGCGCACTCCGATATATCCCGTACACTTTGCACGCACGTCCTTCAAACCCGAGGGTGGTTCCACTGCACACGGACAAATTTACGATGCTCCCGGCGCGCACGGAATCATCCCAACCTCCCCATGGCAGCCGTGTCGACCAATGCACACCCGTGTCACACGTTTCAAAAACCGTGACTTTTGGTTGGTTTTTGGTCTAGTCCGTGTCATATAGCCCACTTGCATACCCACGTAAAGGTCAAGCCTTAGCTCATAACGGAAGCCAAGATTTTCGCTCAAGCGAAATTCCCGCCGAAATTCCGACAAGGAAAAATCGGTGGGATCTTGACTCCGACATTGACTATTGACCTTGACCCGCACGGAATGCGTAAGAGTCAAGACCGAGTCTTTGCCAAAATCAAAAGATCTTTCGCTCAAGCGAAGCTCGCCAAAATTCCGACAAGGAAAAATTGGCAAGATCTTGACCGGCATTGACTTCGATTCCGACCCACGCACCGTGTATGCAACGAAGTTCAATGTGACACCGTGTCATCCGGCTTTTACCGCCCGACCCATGCCTATTATTCTATCTGACATTACCGAAAGTCGAAACCGTCATTCGCTCAAGCGAAACTCGCCAAAGATCCGTCAAGGCAGAGACGAGACTTTCCCGTATTGCCTTGACTATAATCCGCATCGCTCGTGCGTTGAAAGGTCCTATGACCCGCTAGACCCGATAGGAGCGTTTCTTTACTTGGCCGGTGGGATCCGCGTGCCCTATAGGACCCTCGCCCGGGCCGTCCACCCCGGGAGGTCGAAATACTGTGGAATACGAGGGGCTTATAGACGTAGTGACGGAACCCACCGATCCAGATCTAGAGTAGTTGTGAAAAAGAAGGGCGTAACCCCTTTTCCAACCAAATAGATATTAATAAAAGACACTCGTTTTAAGTAAACTTGAAGATTCTAATTTGCATATTGCCCGAGCCTTCACCTAAACACCTACCCCGAGTCTAAACCTTTCCTATCCCTTTCCCGCAGCGAGAAAGAAGTGGGCGAGAACACCGGCCGCCGACTTGTTAGCGCGTAATCCTCGTAGCCGCTGTAATCCTCGCTTCGAGAATCAAAATGGCCGATTTGACAGAGAACAAGGCCGGTTTGGGTAACCAGATGGCTAAGGAAGAAGAGCTAGCCTATAACCAATGCCCTTCCCCATCTTCATATAACCCATTGCCAAAGACTCGTCCCTTCTCGCCTTCTCCAATACCCCAAGCCGTTAGGGTCCCGACACCCTCGCTTCCTCTCGCATCCCCCACGGGACCTTTTTCCTCCTTTCACTCGAGCCTACTTTGGAATCCCAAAGCGCGCTTGACCTTTCCAATTTTGTTAACGCCGTGAATTTGCCTACCTCTCTGACACTACAAATGAAGAGTCACTAAACGAGAATAGGAATGGATGGATTTACAAATGATGATGACAGTCAAGAAAAGGAATGGACTTGGAGCCAACGGAAGTGAAACCCGAAGGGCAAGATGAGGTAGAAAGCCACTGCACTGAATAGGGATGAAATCACTTCAAAGTGTGTCTGCAGCCTACGCAAAGGCTCCTGAGAAGGATGCTAGCTTAGATGAGGTAGTGTATGAGTCCTATATCCTAGAGTTCAATACTCCGTACAAGGACTTGGTAGGTGAATGGAGGAACTTGATCGAAGCTTTAGCCAAAGAGGGAAGTGGGCTCCGCCCACCAATCCGGAACATGTAAGCGTCGCCGAAGCCAAACTCTCATCGTGAAGGGTAGACTCTATCACAAAGGTTAGTAGTCACTCCCGAAACTTGGTCCGAAGAAGAATGTATGGATGCCTTGGAAAGAGTCCCGAGTTTAGAGGCGACCCCCAAAGCCCCTTTATGTCCTACGATGATAATGATGTTTTCCCGGTAATCCCTAAGCCCGAGGAAGAGTCCGAGATACCCCTCATACGGCGTCAAGTATCCCGACTCGCTTGCCCTCATTGGTCATAAGAGCCAAGGCGAAAGTTACCACGAGAGCTACCGTAGTGACACTAATGAAGACACGAAGTGTCGGAAGGGACAATAGAGGAGTGGTTAGCCCGTAAGCCAAAAAGCCTTAAAATCTCTCTCGACAAAGAAGGAAAAGGAACCCGCCATGAGGTTTGACCCCGCAAATCCTTATTGATGATGGAATTTCCCACTTCGTAAAATGTTTGGCCAACGCCAAAGATGCCGTCGAAGGTTGACCCCGTGGAAAGAAAGGACATGCTTGACAAAGGATGAGGAATGTGATCCTACTCTGTTAAAGAAGTTGCTAGGTTCGGATGAGAAAGCCATTTGCCAAGCTCCAAACTCCTAAGTGATAATTCTTGTTGCATGCCGACTTTGAAAAGTTTGAATGAGACTGTGAAAGCTTTAAACGGAGAATGTGAAGTTGAAATCAGCCGGTCAAACTCGTAAAAGGTCAAAAGCCGGTAACCTGGGACCAGATTCGGGAAGCCGCCTATGCTTCCTGCAAAGACCGTCAATCGATCAATCGCCAGAATTGGCCATACGCCGCAAGAAGAATCCGCCTCGACTTTGAAAGAATTGATGTAATCCTCCAAAGAGGGAATAATGACCAAGGAAAATCCAATGTCTATGTGATGACTCGGCTCAAGGCGTATGAATGTTGAGCAGCCTAAGGGCGACAAAAGAAGCGCCGTCTCGAGCCAAAAACAGATAAAAGACCTTATAAGCCGTGGCGTAAAAGCCTCGACTGGATAAGGAGGATCCAGCCCTAACTCGCTTGAAGTGTACCCAAGCCAATATCTCCTTATGGTCCCCGCTGACCTCTTCATACCCTCATAAGTTGAAGCTAGAAGAAAGTTTGGCCAAGACCACGGTGCCCATAGACGTCACCCCGCATGAGGTCGTCCAAATGATTGGAAGCATACACTATGGAAATATCATTACCTTTTACCGACTTGGACCTGCCAAAGTATGGGGCTAGCCATAATGAACCCCTTTACATCACAAATTCCAGCTTAGAAGAGCGTCGATTACCACGGGTATTAGTCGATGGAGGGTCCGCAATGAATGTCTTGCCGCCTAAAATGATGGATTTATTGATCCGAAGCCAACGGACTTAAAGCCTTCTAGTCGACTATTAAGGCCTATGACTCCACCGCACGATCGCTTGGGGATCGCCACTCTCAAGATGTGGTTCGGAAAAAGGTCATGGACGTTGACTTTCAAGTTATTGATATTCCGATTTCATTTATCGCCTTGGGACGGCCTTGGATCCACCGTATAAACGGGGTAGCCTCTACTTTGCATCAAGGCCAAATTTCAGCCGAGTGATGGAACTATCACCACCATTTATGGAGACAAAGTGGTCACGGTAGAAGGAACCAAGACTGGGATATCCCGATATTGAGATCAAGCACGATGATGAAGGGTTAGCATTGACCGGATTCTCCGTAGCTTCTTCCAAGGCACAAGTGTGTTGCACCGACCTCACCACTACTTCCGATAAAATCCCTCCTACCATGAGAATGATGCGAAAATGGGTTATCTTCCTGACTTGGATTGGGTAGAAGACTTCAAGGTCGTAACACCATCATTGATGTGAAGGAACAGACTACCGCATATGGCTTGGGGTACAAACCGAACTCTGGATGCCGTAAAAGCTAAAGGCACGAAAGGTGAAGGGGTCCACTCCATCCTTACAACCGTCTCTCGACCCATTACTTTACAAAAGGAGGGACACAATATGATGAAAGTGATCGCGCATCTCCTTGCGTAAAACCCTTCCGGAGAACCTTGAGAAAGTTAGGGAAAGCCAACCAATCCCGTTCGAAGAATGTTCCTTGATTTGCCGTATATCCTCAGGGGCTACCACTACCGTTCGTAATGAGTACGTCTTCAAAGGAAATCCGGCCGTTGTCAAAGAGTCAAGCATCCGGGACAATGGACTTCTCCGCCTTTGAGTTAGCTCTTCCAAAGATCACCAGATAGAAGCCGCCAGCAGCCAAGACACAAGGGGGTTTGCAAGAGTTGTTTGACGAAGAAGCACAAATCCTGCACTTGATTGACTTCGGCCGTACGATGAGATAGTTGCCGTTATTGGAGACGATGGTGAAAGTCATTTTGATCCTCGCACTTTGGTGACTAAGACGTAAATGCCATCAAGAATTGGGAGACATTCTCGTGGCCGATAGCCGCCGACAAAGAAATGATCACGGAGCTTGGATTGGTACCCCGTCCTTCTCAACCCGGCCGTGTCAAACACCCCGTTGTCTATTCGCCGAGTCAGAATCTTTGAATTCCAGTCCTCGTAGTCATCCGAAGGCCTCACGCCCGAGGATTATGAAAATGTAATCGATGTCATCTTTCCCCTTATTTTGAATGAAATGACAAATCTTTCGATTATCCTCTTATTGCCAACTTAACAAATGATAAATTAACTCAAAACATAACAACAAGCTAATAATGAATCATTTGAACAAGATGCAAACACACTAAACGAACAATACATTAAAGAAATCTTTAAGGTGTTTCGTAAAAAAGGAAAACCGGGCCCAAGCCGCCGAAGAGGTTTTGATAAGTGTGAACTTGGGTACTATTGAGGAACCTAAAGAGACACAGATTGGAAGCTTCTTCCAGGGGGTTGAAAGGGACAGATTGATCGAGCCGCTCGTAGAATACGTCGACGTGTTTGCATGGTCATACAAGGATATGCCGGGCTAGACAAGCTCGATAGTAGAGCACGTAATCCCTCTAGCACCGTATGCTAAGCCGCAGCGTAAACCGAGAAAGATCAAGCCGGAATGGTCTCTAAGGTGTCAAGGAAGAAATTGAGAAGCTACCGCGGGTAGGGTTCATCGTAGTCATTGAATACCCGACATGGTTGTCCAACATCGTGACCGTAACCAAGGCCAATGGGAAGGTGCGCACAGGTGGATTTCCGAGATCCGAACAAGGCCACCCCAAAGACGACTACCTCTGCCAAACATAGACATCCCGGTGGACTCCACTACCAACTACGAAGTCAAATCCTTCGTTGATGGTTTTGCAGGTGCTACAAACCGCATCAAGATGGCCGAGGAAGACCAAGAAAAGACAGCCTTCACAACACCACGGGAACCTACTGTTATACAAGAATGCCATTCGGGCTCAAGAATGCCGGGCTACTTACTAAAGGGCGCCGACCGCGCTTTTCATGACATGATCCACAAGGAGATTGAGGTCTACGTAGATGATATGATAATCCACTCCAAAGGAGAGGGTGGGCGCACTTTGTTGACCTACGAAAATTCTTTGAGAGGTTGAGACAAAGATTCCATGAGACTAAACCCGCCAAATGCACCTTCGAGTGACAAGGGAAAAGTGCTTGGGTATATGGTCACGTAGCGAGGTATAGAAGTTGACCCCGAAAGATCAAAGCCATCATGGATATGAGGCCACCTCAAACCTGCATTTAAGTCAAGAGCTTCATGGGTAAATTGTAGTACATCACCAAGCCACAATCGCCTGACCACTATGTGCGAGCCCATCTTCAAGCTCATGAAGAAGAATGTGGACACGTAATGGACCGAAGAATGCCAAGATGCCTTTGACCAGATCAAGGCATACTTAGTACATCCCCCGGTACTATGCCCCCCACATAGACGTAAGCCTCTTCGCTCTATCTCACCGTCACGTACACGGCAAGCTGGAGCTATGCGCCCAAGAGAAGAAAGACTCTCGGGTAGAAAATGCCATTTACTTTGTCACCGGAAGCTACAGGGAGTGAGCTCAATTACTCAAAGATGTGAAAAGACTCTGTGCAGATCGGTCCGGGTAGTCGGCAAAGTGAAGCATTATATGCAAGCCCACCATGTGAATTTGGTCTCGAAAATGGACCCCATCAAGTACATCTTTGATAAGCCTTCCCTCTCGATGCGTTTAGCGAAGTGGTCCTTCTTCTTGCGTAATACGACATCAACTATGTGACCGTAAAGGCCATCAAGGGTCAAGCATTGTCGATCACCCGCGAACTTCCCAAGAATGAAGACAGAGGGCCCGAACCCCAATTCCCTGCATGAAGGGATCTTTGCGCTGATCTCGAGAATAGATGGCAATTGTTCTTTGACGGAGCCGCTAACAAAAGAGGAAATGGTGTAGGAATGCTATTGGTCGATACGAAAGATGAGCATACCCCCATAGCCCTCAAGTTGAACTTTCCTACCACGAACAATGTCGCCGAGTATGAAGCCTGCGTTGCTGGTTTGTATGCTGCCTTAGAAAGAGGTGTCAAGGAGCTCGAAGTTTACGGAGACTCACTCGATCTCAACCAAGTCTCCAACAAGTGGAAGACTCGTGGACCCTAATCTCGCAACGGTATCATGCCCATATGGAGGAGTTGGATCGGACAGCCAGAGAAGTGACTTTCCACTACTTGCCGAGGGAAACGAACAGATTCGCAGATGCCCTAGCTACTCTCGCCTCACTGGTAGAGATCCCCGAGGGAAAACCCATAAAGCCCTTCAGAGTGGGTAGAAGAGAAGCCACACCTTCCGTCAGTGAAGTGGACCTGGGACCCGAGCCTATAAAGGAACCTTGGTACAATCAGATTTACCAATTCCTCAAAGACGGAGAGTCGGCTTTCGTAGACGAAGAAGGTAGACCAAAAGAAGGAGTCGAGCCAAAAGCTTGCGTAGCCCTGAAAAGGTTGGCCTCCCATTATGTCATCCTAGGAGGCAACCTGTACAAGAAGCGGTATCAAGGACCGCTCCTCTTATGTGTCACTCAAGAAAGAGCCAGAGTTGATGACCGAAGTCCACAATGGTCCTTGCGGTCCTCACATGAATGCCGAGCCCCGATGCAAGTGATCCTCGTAATGGGTTACTACCGGATCTCCATGGAGACAGACCAAGCGCCCAAAGACGTCCGAACTCGCGACAAGTGCCGCCGGTTTGCCAACCTCAACCATCTCCCACCTCATGACTGCATCGCATGACGACTCCTTGGCCGTTTGCAACTTGGGGCATTGACGTGATAGGGAAAATAGCCCCGACAGGAAGCAATGGGCACGAGTTCGTGTTGGTAGCCATCGACTACTTCACCAAGTGGGTAGAGGCCAAGTCCTACAAGGTCCTCACTTCCGCAAAAGTGGCCCAGCTTCATCAAAGAAAACATAATGTGCGTATATGGGGTGCCCAACGAGATCATTTCTGATAATGGGTCACACTTCGAAGGAGACTGCGATAGACTGCCGTCGAATTCGTAGTTACTCGCCACAAGTCGTCCCCGCATGCACTCTCGCACCAATGGAGCCGTGGAAGCCGCTAATAAGACACTCGAGCGGATCATCCGAAGATGGCCACCCGTGGTCGTGATTGGCCCGAAAAGCCGCACCTAGCACTCGGGCTACGAACGTCTGTCGTAACAGCCACGGGGAGAAACTCCTTTTGCCCTAACTTACGGGATGGAAGCGGTTATCAAAGGAGTTGGAAATCCCGTCATTAAGGGTCCTCCTGGAAAACAAAGTGTCAACGAAGTAGAATGGCTACGAAGCCGGCATGATGAATTGGCCTTGCTCGATGAGAGAAGGCTCAAAGCCATGGAGCACACCCGAGCCTACCGAGAGGCGAATGGCCAGTAGCGTTTGATAAGAAAGTCAAAGCCAGAAACATCAAAGAGGGTGACTTAGTCCGAAAGTAAAGCCCCTACCGGAGACAACCCCGGGAAAATGGGAACCCGTTTGGATCGGCCCTTATGTAGTGCGTAAGATACCGTCAGAGGAGCAATGAAGCTTGCACTTGGACGGCAATCCCTTTGTCCACCCAAGTCAACGGTGATAAACTCCGAAGATACTATGTCTAATAATAAAAAAAAAAAATCTTAGTGCAAAAAGAGTAATACCTGTGTAGGTGAAAAACCCAAAAAGGGCGGTCTAGGCAAAAACAGGGTTGCACGGAAAAAAAAAAAAAAAAGACTTAGTTTTGTTAGTTCACCGTAATGAACTACGAAGACCCGAGCCCCTTAGCCTTTCTTGTAAAAGGGAACGTAGGCAGCCATATATGGTTCGGTCTAAACAATAAAAAAGGGCAATAAAGCTTCCATAAAGTGCGTCCTTAGCAATAAATAAAAGGGTATTTCGGTTTTCATAAAACGGGTCCCAAGTAATAAGACATTTGAATTTCCATGAAACATGTCTTGATTAATTTCTAAAATAATATTTCTTGTTCATTACAAGTCAAAAATTTCTTGATGAGTTCAAGCACGGTCTACCTCTTGACTCGCTAACCTCGCTAAAAAGATCTAAAATACAATAAAATGCCTAAATAAACTAATGTGTTTGCAAATGGCAATAAGAGGATCTTGAGAAAAGACTTGTCGGTCGTCATTCGCCGAGTCTTCTTCAGCCTTCTTCCCTTTTCCTCGGCCTCGTCGAGTCTTCTTCCTTTTCTTCTCAATAATGTCGGTATCCCTCATCCCGACCTCCGGTATCCTCACCGGAGCCTCTACCAACCCCGTGTCAATAAGCGCTCTCTCTATACGAGCACGAGTCCGTATCTCCTCCCTCCGAGACTCCGGCCAAATGAGCAACCTCGACAACCTCTTGTACCGAGCCTCCATGTCCTCGACCAAGTCACCTGATTGGTTATGGCAACTCGCCTTAGCCTCGGTCTCCCTCGTAGTCCTACTCGAGTCGTGGTCGCCCCCAATAAAACTCGGCGTCTATCCTCCAAGATAACCCGAGTCGCTCCCATCTCCCTCTCGTACTACTCCAAGTAGACAAAGTGGTCAAGATGGTACTCTTCCCGCTCCTGAAGATAGCCCCGGGTGGGAAAGCGTGTATGTCCAAGCCCTCGAGAAAAAGTGAAGCCGGGCCGGGTCCCTCATGTCTAGAGACATCACCTCCATGGTCCGGATGTCCTCCCAGTCACTCAAAGGCTCCCGTAAAGCCCCAAACCGCCCGGGATACCAAGCAGGTATGTAGAAGGATGACCAGCAGAATCCCGGAACCCTCACAAAGCATAAGACTCCCGAAATATCCTCCCGGGTCCGCAACCTCCAGGTGGTATCCACCAACGGATGTCCGAAGTGGATAGCCTAGCCATCATCGCCTCCCAGCCTACCCCGGTCCTCGCCGCCTAGGTGCACCTCTCCGAGAAATCACCCAAGGGCACCGAGTCGGCAAAGCCCCGTGCAAAGCCCCGAGCCTCTCCCCGTGCCCACAAAGTCAACACAGCGGACTCCCGGACCTCATGAAATGGTCTCCCGAGCCATCCTGTCAATCCCATGCAAAGTCTCCCCAAAACCGTGGGACGATATCCTTCCCACCCTCGCAGTCTTCGACCATGTCCAGGAGACCACCGTGACAAATCCCCATGGACTCAGAAGAAATGTAATCGTAAAAGACGCAAAGGATAAATGCGTCCATAGCCACCATGGTAGCGCCCATAGCCGGAGATCTAAACTCGCCCGGGATCTCGGAAAGGTCAATCTGTCCGAGGCTACCATCATCTCCTCGGCCTCTCCTGCAGGAATCTGCAGAAAGATGCAAGCTTTACCGCCACCGGCACGTCTCCGATCAGCCGGAATAGATATAGCCTCGCCTCGGACCCCCAATCAAGGCTCTGAAGTCTTCGTGCGTTGGGACGATTTCGTTGTAAGAAAAGCAAGAAATATGTCTCCGGACGTCCCGTAACTTTGCTGCGGCTCTAACGAGTCCCAATCGGGCGGGAGATCCCTCAAATGCCATAAAGACTTGATCTTGAAGGAAGAAGTCAAGCAGCCCCTTATGATTTTGGAAGTTATGTCTCGCCCAAGATTGAAGACCGGACAGAAAATGGTCTCTCTTCTCCCTTTGTAGTCTAACGGGCCTCTCCATCGCAAAAGTGATCAAAGGTGGTGTCTTTAGGTCCAAAATATAACCTGGGAACAGTTGAAACAAGTTTGGAGTGAAAATGAAATGAAATGGCCAAGCTTTGGTTTTATTCAAAAAAATGACCAAATCTGCACATCGTGAGCCGCACGGCCTCTTTTGCCCTCAAGGCCATGCCGCATGGCTTCATTTGCCTGATGTAAATTGCGAATCTGCAGCAACCAAAGTTGCTGCCCAAGGGAGTTTTCACCCCACTTTCTCAACCAAAACCTGTACAAAAACATGTCCGGAAGCCACCCAAGCGCTTTATATCATTATATATTATTTTGGCCCAAATTTCAGCCCCAATTCCAAGCAAAAAAGTCGCCCGAGGCTCAGATAATATGCAAATTGAAAAAGCATAAATTAGAAAAGTAAATAAAGCGTAAATACAATGTCTTCGCCCCACGGCGTCAAAATAAAGCAAAAAATAAACAAGTTGTGCATAAAAAAGTGTTCATTGTTTGTTTTGTTCCAAATCTACTCTAGAGACCCCTAGGCCTCGAGATTCTTCTTCTTCCTCATCACCGCCGCCTCATAGACGCTAGGCTCTCTCATCACGTCCTCCCGGTTGCTCGCATCGGAAAGAGGGATGTTGTCGTGCTCGTACTCCGCCACCGCTCCAAGATATCAGCATTAGGACCTCGCCCCGAGGCCTCGGCACCGGATGAGTACTCCGGCCGAGGAAGAGGATGCTGCGCCCGACATGCCTCCTTTTTGCGCACAGGGCTCCTGCACGCTTGTTGACGCTTTAGTATAGCGAGGCCGGTTTCTTGACCAAGGATCGGCACACGTCTTTCCAGCCCCCGTTCTGCCCGACCAACCTGTCATAGGTGCGAGCTGGAACCTGAGAAAAGAAGAGAAAATCTCAGAAAAATCTCGTAGAAATTGCAAAAAGCAGAGAAAATCAAAGCTAAAAAGGGAATAAGACCCTAAGAGTATACTCACAAGGTGCTATCGGGTGGCGGGGGTATACCGGGGCTCCCTCGTGTCGTGGACAGGAATCCTCATCCTCCTCGGTACTCCGTGTACGACGTATGAGAGGTGTGCAGGAGGGATAGGCGGGTCGGCAGGCTCATCCTCCCCATATCCCTGGTGACCAGCACCGGCTTCGTCGGCTTTCGCTGGCGTCCTCGGGCGCCTGCTCCACAAACACAGCGTAGGGGGTACCCATGTCAAAATACTCCTCCGCAGATATACCTCCCTGGTACCTCTCAATCTCATCCGCCTACCAAGTCCACTGGCTGCAACATCCGTCTTGGAGGATCGTGTGGAGTAATGGCGTCCAATGGAGGGACATGACCATGCCGCCTCGAGAAACGGTCCCCGGATATATGATGTCGCAAGTCGGCCCGGTGAGCCACCTCCTCTGCCTTGTCACCTCAATAGCATCTCCCCCAAAGAAAATCTCCGTATACCGCCCCGGGGTAGAAGTCCACTCCATCCGATCCATCCTTGTTGAGAAACGAGGCTTCACCATCTTGTAGTCGAAAGTGATCCGGGTCTTCCCCGTGAACCTATCCCTCACATCTCCCCCGGCGAACCATCGCGGGGAAAATGGTGATATCACTCTGCTGGTTCCAAGGAAAGAACTCGATCACCTCGCAAAACCAGGCTGCATGTTCAAAAACATCAAAAAGGTCATTTTTCTCATAAGAAGTCTCAAGACAGAAAGAGAAAAGAGAAGAGAAAGAGAGGCTACCTCAAGGGCAAATGAGAAGCGATCCATAGAAGCGGCTTTGTTTCGATGTACATGTCCAGAGAGAAGTATAACTCGGCCAATCCGGCCTCTCCCCAAGAGACCGTCCCTATCCCATCCACATCAACCAAAGAGTCAAGGAGGCAAGTCATGGCTAGCGTCCCGAATTAGCAAAGATAGTGATCGACAAAGCATCAACCACACGAAAGCTCTAACCAGCGGTGGTGGGCGATCACGTCACTACCAGCAAAGTTCCGCATGCGGTACGGGTGCCACCTCAACATTCCTCGTCTCCATACCCAATCCCTTGGGAATCAGCTCAAATCCAACCAAAGCTCGGAACTCCTCGGGCGTAATGTGGTCTCTCCAAGTCACGGGCCTCCCGTGAAGCTGCGAGCCGATGTCCCGTAAAATCGGCAGGAGTCACAGTAAGCTCTCCCGGCTCGTGGAAACTATGAGTAGAGTCCCACCAAAACTCGAAAGAGCCTGAACCAGGCCCTTGCTCTTTGAGGTGATGTGAATCCCCGTGCCGATGGCCCCCACAAACGCGTCCAGGACCGGTAGCCCTCACCAACTCTTTAGGGTTCACCCCATTCTTCTCAAAATCCGGCATCCTGCCAAAGATTCACTGCTATCTCGGATGGTCCCCTAGACTTGTTCTCCTATAGACAAGCACATCAAAAAGAAGTGTCAATCCTTCATCTCATTTCAAAAGCATGCATATAGTCACAAAAGTGCACATATTTTTTCAAAAGAAAAGCATTCATACAAGTCTTTTTAGCATCTTTTGCATCAAAAACGTGACTTTCATCATTTGAAACACGTCATTTTAAGCACGTTGCTTTCCTAAGGCACAAAATCATAATTTTCACAATTCTTTGCACATAAGCATTATTTTTCAAATAAAATGGCATGCATGAATCATTTTCATCTTCCAAAATCATGTTTTCTCATTGAAAATCAGAATTTTGACCTAGTTCTAGCACAAGGCAAGAACTCCGTCTCATATTTAGACAATTCTCATTCTTACTTCATTTGCGAGAAAAAAGTGAGTCATTCTCATAATTTTCATCAAATAAATTGCACATGCATATTCTTAGCCTCATAGGTTGTTCATGCATCTCAAAATCATTCAAAAATCCTAAGAAAATCCTAGAAAATTCCTAAGTTCGGGTTAAGCCCTAAATTATTCAAAAATCAAGCAAAATCATCGGATTTGAGCCAAATAAGAACGCTTACCCCAACCGATCGCGGGTTCGTCGATTTGTGCTCCCTCCTTCCCGGATAGAGCTCCGATGGAGGCGTGAGAAAGTCATACCTCCTATCCGTCCGGACAAGCTCCTTCCTCTTCCTTTGAGCGGCCGCGAAGACATTCCTCCTTGCTTGTCTTGGTGCCGGATCCATCTCAAATCAAGGGAAGCAAGGGAATTCAAAGAATTTCGAAATTCTTTCTTCTCTCCTCTCTCTCTCTCTCTCGGCTGAATGGGCGGCAACAATGCCCAATAGCCCGTTCAAATCTGTTTTAAATAATCTGTAAAATCGGGTTTCAGTAGTACGGCTTCTTTTTCCTTCCTCTCATGCCGGCGGCCTCTTTCGCTCCGAGCAAAAATTACGATTTTGCCCTTGGACTTTCCACTTGGGCCTCCAATCCTCGTTATCCTCTAACTGAGATAACACCCTCTTCAGAAGATATCCCTTATCTCCTAAGCAATCAAGCTCTATTCCCAGTCACCTCCGTTAATTTCGTTATAACGGGATAACGTTAGGTGACAACCTCCGAATTGTCGAGTTCTTCTTAACTTAAGCTACCTCTGTCATGAATAGTGACGTATGCTTAAGTCATTCAAACTTTGGCAACCCATATCTCTGATTCGAAAGAGATTGAGACGTATGCTCAAGTCATTGGCAACCCATATCTCTGATTCGAAAGAGATTGAGACGTATGCTTAAATCATTCTAGCTTTGGCAACCCATATCTCTGATTCGAAAGAGATTGAGACGTATGCTCAAGTTTTTCAAACTTTAGCAACCCATATCTCTGATTCGAAAGAGATTGAGACGTATGCTCAAGTTCACCAAACTCTAGCTACCTCTATCCACTCGATAGTGACATAAGCTCTAGTTTCAATTAGGTGACATCCTCCAGTAATTGTCAATCAGGTGACAGCCTCCATTAATTGTCAAAATCTCAAGAATCCTAGACATCGTTCCTAACTATCTAGTGATGCTTGAACTACGATCAAGGCTTGATTCCTCTGGGATACGTAGGTAGCCTTTTATAAAAGGTCCAGCCATCCGACCACTTCGGTCACCCTGTTCCTTCGTCGCTCCTCAGTGATGAAGTAATCCCTCATAGAGACCACCTTGGTCACTTCTAGCATATCCCCAGTAGGATCAATGGCTTGACCTCCTAGGTCATTTTCTATTTTCCCCAAAGAAGAGACCGGTTTTCTCTTCTCCCTTCCTCGGCGGATCTTATTCCGAACTACGGCTGACTTGATTCCTCCGGATACGTAGGTAGCCTTCCAAAAGGTTCGGCCACTCGGACCGTCTCGGTCATCTAATCCGTCTCGGCATTCGCCGAGATCGGATCCTTTTCTATCGACAACCCCACTTGCCTTGCAAGTGACGTTGCCGAGGGCTTCTGTAAGTACCCAAATCTGGCTCATGCCTTAGGTTAATTTTCCCGACAATTTCGGTAAGTTTTCCGGTAATTCCCCGGACCTTCCCGGCGTTCGGAAACATTCCGGAGGCTGTTTTTATTAAATAAGGGCTGAAGAGGATCCTTCCTAATTAAGAAACACGTTTTTCTTAATTAGGAAGGAGGGTTCTAGAATTTGCCACCTTGCATGGTTCTAGAATGCCGAGTCATTCAGATAAGCCCGCACGGTGCATTAGCTCGCCGCTCTTAGCCGCACGGCTTCATTCACCTTATCCAGATTACCTATAAATAGAGGCCTCCTCTACCCATTTCAACACACACAATAGAGGCACAAAATACACAATACACTTATAAACACTCCCAAGACGTGAAGAATATTGGTGCAAGCTCAAGAAGGTGAAGAAGGAAGGCCAAGAAGCTACCTCCCTCCTCCTTGAAGACCCAAGACCAACCTCTCCTCCTAGCTCCGTTCGAAGAAGCAAAGGAAGCAATTGGTAACCTCGCACGCCCTAACCTTGCTTTTAATTGATATACTTGCTCATTGCATTCATATATCTTGCTTGGGACTTGGCATTTATTCATAAAGATCACATCTTTATCACCCCCTTTCCCTTTTGCATGCATTAAGACCTCATTTGTCATAAAAATGTATTCTTTTTCATAAAGGTGCATCCTTTGCACCTAAAACCCCCATTTTCAAATAAAAATGTCATTTTTATGCATCATTTGCACATAAAAATCTAATCTTTTCAATAAAAATGCATCCTTTGCATTCAAAAACCTTTTCCAATGCATCATTTGCATAAAAATCCTATCTTTACGCATCACTTGCATAAAGATCATTTCTTTCAATCAAAAAGCATCATTTGCTAAAACCAAAAATGTCATCTTTTCATTAAAGAGTCATTTTTCATCATGCATTCCTTTCCCCCAACCTTGGAACGGACCGGTGTAAAAGATCCTATCTTTACATCGTTCCTTCCATTAAAGGTTCACGATTTCTTTGGAAAGGGATAACCTTGAACCCTATATCTCCGATTATCGCTTAAGAAAGAGTATGAAGCCTCTATACGAGCTCGACCGTCTTAAAGCGTAGGATTGATGGGCTAAGGACCCTCCTTTTCTAAAGAACCTCATCTTTGACCAAAAGAGAGTCATTCTCTCGATCACGCAAGTCCCGAGGGTCCCGAAGTTAAATTGCGATGATCACAAGTCATAAGATGAGGACGGGATCATAATCCCAAATACATAAAATTCCAAGGAATCCCGAGCGACAACCAACAAATGGTTTGTACGTCCGGAAGACAACTTGGGACATTCCCCCCCCCCTTTTTCTCAAACACATGCACACAAGAAAGCACGCAAGCAAGCACGATTACTGAAATCTTGGGAGACTTGCTCCGGCAAGGCACTTTGGGTGAACGCCAAACGTTCTTCCCAAGGGGTAACTTAACCTCCGAACCCAAGTAAAAACCTTTTTTTCAAAGTTTTGAGGTAATCAAAATGGCGTGGCGACTCCGTTTTTCAAATAACTCGGATGTCTTCAAACTCGCGTGAATCCACCAAAATTTGGGCACACATTCACAAGTACTCATCTTATGATTTGCCTAATGTTTCTATTTGATAAACAAATTCATTAACTTAAAAGATGATGGTGTACTATAAACTTTATAAAAATGGATCAAAATTATCAGCAAATAGATTATTAACAAAACTAATTACAACTAAGAGATTTAGGACACAATCATAACTCTTAAGTAATGTACCACAATTAATCAAAAATATACCAACACTTGCATATACAATTTATCACCCCCCATTATCCTCCTTAGCGGTCACAACAAATCACATGCAATTATGGGGAACATCAAGAATGTTAATGACTATATATACAAGGACATAGCTAACTATTTTTCCCAAGAAAATTTTTTCAAATTTTTTTTTAACAAACATTAATATCCTAACAACAAAAGCAGTAAATCCTAACTAACATGGTGAATCAAACAAACAGTCAAGTACCCCGCACCCCCAAACTTAAAGCATGCATTGTCCCTAATGCAACAAAATAAAGTAAGGAATAGGGGTACCTCCAATCAAAAATCACCGCCAAAACTGGTCCCAAGGACCATACGAGCCACTCCCGCTCGATCTTGTGCTATGATGCTGCTGCTGTTGTTGCTGTTGATCTTGCTTCTGCTGCTCTTGCTCTTGCTCTTGCCAAGAAGGCCATCCCCTCAACTGTTGTGGATCACGATATTGAGGCGGCTGGTATGGAATATGCTGAGGCGGTGGAGGGGGAGGAAGCCTGTCCCTCATCTCTTGAAACATCTCAGTCTGCGCGTCCTCCATACGCTGCCTCCACATACTCGCAGCGTAAAAATCCTCAGTAACCAGAGACTGCAGTTGTCTCTGACTCTCTTCCATGCCCGCTAATCGCTGATCCATCATACCATACTGTCCACGCAACTGCCCAATCTCATCCGACAATGCATCCACATGTCCTGCCACATAATACGCGGCCTCAGTCGGAGTGAACTGTTGTTCCTCCATTTCCTCATCTACTTCTCTCTCTCTCGTTCCTCTTGAAGAACCCTCTCCCTGACGCTGCTGGGCATGTCCCTTTATTGTGAGGGACCTCTTACTTACAGACGTCCCTGTGGATACTATATCCCTCGCAATGCGTGGACGAGTAAACTTAACACCTGCCCTCTCAATCAACCCCGAGATCAATAGCGGAAAATTGAAATTGCACCGCCCTATCGTCTTATACGTGTTCACAATTTCCATGGATATTGCCAGTCCAGTATTGAAATTTTGACCGGTCAACACCACGTTCATCAACAAGGCTCTCCTCCAATGCACATCATTATAGTGGGAAGTGGGCATGATGCGCTCACAAATAAATCGGTGCAGAGCCCGCATCCTCAAATCCAAATCTCTAGCCTTTTTCACATTTCCATTCCGCAATAAGGCCAAATCAATATCCACAAAATTTGGGGCTAATCTCGCAAGATTCCCTGCCACATTTCCTTCCATAATTCTAGCATTGGAGTAGTAAGCACACGAATCATTCTCAACCCCAGGCGACACCATCCCATAATAATCATTAATATCTTTCCCGGTATACCATACATTCTTGCCTCTCACCTTTGCACATTTCCTCCCTTCCCCTGCCTCATATGCATTTGCATAAAACTCCTTGACTAACACTGACCAACCCTTATTAGCCGGTCGGCTCGCTAAACTGCCCCAACCATACCTTTGAAAAATCTCATCTAACCCAAGCTCCTCGGGCTTAAATTCGTTTTCAACTGAGAAACCTTTATTTTCGTATTTATCAAAAAACACTTTTGCTTTACTTCCCACAAATTTGGTTTCATCAAATTCAACTTCCGGGACCGGGATATTCTTTTGCCGAGACATTTTAAGTCAACCACCCACAAATACTTCCACACTAGGCACTAAAGAAAATTGAAGTTGAAATCTTACTTGCCCGGAAAATTCGCCGGAGCAATCGCCGGAGTTCGCCGGAAATCTCGCCGGAAAAGTTGAAGATGAACGGAGAAGAAAGACCCCTTCTTTGCACACTGCTTCTCACAATAACCCTTCACCTTTGAACTTCAAAATCAAACCTTTTCACCCTTGAACTCCTTTGCAATTTTTTTCAAAATTCTCTTCAAACTTGCACAACAATGGTGGAATGGGTTTCAATCTTGGCTTAGGGGGTTGAGTATGGTGGGGGAAGGCAATTTAGGGAGAAGAGATGGAGGATTTGGGTGTTTGGGAGGAGAATTTTTAGAGAGAAGAGGAGAGAGGGCCGGCTATTTTAGAGAGAGAAAGGGAAGCAATTGAAAAATTGAAGAGTGAAAAAGAAAAAAGGATGCGGCTCTATTTAGGGCTTACAAATTGTAACGCCAGAATTCAATATGGGCGGTCGCTCACCCCCTCTTGGGCGGCCGCTCACATGTCCAGAAGTTTTTGCAATTTTGTCAATCAGACATGGGCGGTCGCACATCTCACCTTGGGCGGCCGCCCACCTATACAGCAATTTGGTCCTCAATTCAATTCACCCTTGGGCGGTCGCCCACAACCCTTTGGGCGGTCGCCCATATGCACAGCAGTTCGCAATCATTTCCAATTAACCATGGGCGGTCGCCCACAGCACCTTGGGAGGTCACCCAACTCAACAGCAAGATTTTTTTTTTTTATTGGCTCCCAATCTGCACATCACCATGAAAACAAACACCAAGCGTAATATCTATTGATACATTAAAATTGACCCACAATTTGACCGCACTTTCGCTGCCTACGTCCCCATTAATGTGGGCGGACTACCCAACAAAAATAGGCTCAGGTCACCGTAGTTCGACACGTTCTCGAAATACGAGAAAAAAACACAATTTTTTTTATATGAAAAGCAAACAATGAAATTTAAGCTAAAATGAAATCTAAACTAAGAACTCTACACCCCCAAACTTAATGATTACTTTGTCCTCAAAGTGATGAAAACAAAGGAAAAATTAACTTTAAGGGCACTACAAATTAACTACTTACCTTGGGTTGCCTCCCAAGTAGCGCTTTTGTTTAACGTCGTTAGCTCGACGGAATGACCTTCTCACTGATTATGGATCCTTCAACTCGACCCATTCAACATCCCTTAATCTTGAAACTCCCTCAAAATACGGCTTCACTCGTTGTCCATTAACCTTGAACTTGTTCTTGGTAACCGGATTCATTAACTCCACAGCTCCATGAGAAAACACATTCACAACCTCAAACGGACCATTCCAACGCGAACGTAACTTTCCCGGGAAAAGCTTCAACCTTGAATTGAACAGTAACACCTTGCTTCCCGGAATGAGTTCCTTGTGCACAATTTTCCGGTCATGGTACATTTTGGTTCTCTCCTTGTACAACCGTGAATTCTCATAAGCTTCCAACCGATGTTCCTCAAGCTCATTTAAATGAAGTAACCTTTGTTCACCGGCTAGTTTCAAATCCATATTCAACTCCTTGATTGCCCAATATGCTTTGTGCTCTAACTCCACCGGCAAATGACAAGCTTTCCCAAAGACTAGCCGATATGGACTCATTCCAATCCGAGTTTTGTAAGCGGTGCGGTACGCCCACAATGCATCATTCAACCTTAAGGCCCAATCCTTTCTGTTTGGCTTCACCGTCTTCTCAAGAATGGCCTTGATTTGCTTATTACTCACTTCCACTTGCCCTGAAGTTTGGGGATGATACGCAGTTGCAACTTTGTGATTCACCCCATACTTTTTCATGAGTGCTCCAAAAATTTTGTTGCAAAAGTGAGAACCACCATCACTTATAATCGCCCTAGGAACGCTAAACCTGCTAAAAATCACATCCTTGACAAACTTGACAACAACATTAGCATCTTTAGTCCGGGTAGGAATTGCTTCCACCCACTTTGACACATAATCCACCGATACTAAAATGTACTCAAAACCACATGAAACAACAAAAGGGCCCATAAAATCTATGCCCCATACATCAAACAAATCCACAACCAAGTTACTCGTAAGAGGCATTTCATTTCGCTTACCAATGTTACCGGTTCTTTGGCACCTGTCACAACTTTTACTGAAAATGTATGCATCTTTAAAAAGACTAGGCCAAAATAAACCTGATTGCAACACTTTTTGAGCGGTTTTCTTACCATTAAAATGACCTCCACAATGCAATTCATGACAAAAAGAAAGAACATTTTGTTGCTCATTTTCATGAATGCATCTACGAATAACCATATCGGGACCATGTTTAAACAAATATGGGTCATCCCAATAATATTGCTTAACCATTGACAAAAAACTTTTCTTTTCTTGACTCGAAAAATCTGGATTTAGAACCCCCGTAGCCAAAAAATTTACAATATCGGCATACCAAGGCTCACTATCCTTTACAACCATCAACTGCTCATCAGGAAAATTTTCATTCAAAGGAATTTCACTCACACACCCCTTTTCAAGTCTAGACAAGTGATCCGCCACAACATTTTCACAACCCTTTTTATCTTTGATGGAAATATCAAATTCTTGTAAAAGCAACATCCATCTTAACAATCTAGGCTTAGCATCTTGTTTAGAAAGCAAATAACGCAATGCAGCATGGTCCGAATAAACAATCACCTTAGATCCTAGCAAGTAAGAACGAAATTTTTCCAAAGCAAATACCACAGCCAAGAATTCCTTCTCGGTTGTAGTATAATTCAATTGAGCATCATTTAACATTCTACTTTCATATTGGATCACATGTGATTTTTTATCAATTTTCTGACCCAAAACTGCACCCACCGCAAAATCGGATGCATCGCACATTATCTCAAACGGTTGAGTCCAATCCGGACCCACAAGAATAGGGGCTGAAGTCAATTTTTCCTTCAACAAATTAAAAGAATTGAGACATTCTTGGTCAAAAACAAATTCCGTCTCTTTAGCAAGCAAGTTTGTTAACGACTTACAAATTTTCGAAAAATCTTTTATAAAACGCCGATAAAAACCCGCATGACCAAGAAAGCTACGAATTCCTTTAACATTTGTTGGCGGAGGCAATTTAGATATTATCTCAATTTTTGCCTTGTCAACTTCAATCCCTTTTCTTGACACCACATGACCTAACACAATTCCATGCTTGACCATAATGACTCTTTTTCCAACTTAAAGTTAAATTGGCATCACAGCATCTTTTAAGAACCAATGTCAAATTATTTAAGCATGCATCAAACGAATCACCATACAACGAAAAATCATCCATAAACACCTCAACAAACCTGCCAATCATCTCATAAAAGATCGACATCATGCACCTTTGGAATGTAGCAGGAGCGTTGCATAAGCCGAAGAGCATCCTTCGATATGCAAATGTTCCGAAAGGGCATGTGAATGTGGTCTTTTCCTGATCTTCTGGTGCAATGGAAATCTGATTATATCCTGAAAAACCATCTAAGAAATAGTAATATTCCTGCCCAGCCAGCCTTTCTAGAATTTGGTCAATAAATGGCAAAGGAAAGTGATCCTTTCTAGTCGCAGCATTAAGTTTTCGTGTCGATAACCATGCGTTGACCGGTGACCATTCTAGTAGGCAAAAGCTCATTATCCTCATTCTTAACAACGGTAATTCCAGGACTTCTTAGCAACAACATGAGCAAGGACTTACCCACTTACTATCGGAGATAGGATAGATAATACTGCATCCAACGGTTTGGGACTTCTTTTCTTACCGCCTCAAGCATATGAGGATTCATCCTTCTTTGATTCTGCCGAACTGGCTTGGCATCCTCCTCCATATGGATTCTGTGCATGCACATGGTTGGACTAATTCCCTTTATGTCAGTAATGCTCCAACCAAGTGCGGATTTATGTCGCTTCAATACATCAAGCAACCTTCTTTCCTGCAATTCTGTTAAATCCAAAGCAATAATAACAGGCAAAGAATCATTTCTACCAAGAAAAGCATACTTCAAGCTAGATGGAAGTTGTTTAAGATCTAACTCGGGAGGAGAGACAATAGATGGTAAATGCTTAGGATTAAAATTACCTAAAGATTCCAAAGGAACCTTTTCAGTAATTTCCTCCAAAACATCCATCTCAGCAAGAATGGCCCTCGCCTCATTTTTATCAAAAACCCCTTCCATAACTAACTCATCCACAAACTCAGAAACAAGAGAGCTCTCAACATCAGGCTCAATTAACAGAGAATTTTCAGCAATATCACAAAAGAGACATTCATTGACCTCATATGGCTTTTTCATGGAATCAAAGATGGAGAAGTTAACAATTTCATCCATGACAGTCAAGGACAAACTTCCATCTTTCACATTAATTACCGCATTTGCGGTAGCCATAAAAGGTCTCCCCAACAAAATAGGGACATCATTCACCCCACTCGTCTCTCTCTCCATATCAAGAACCACAAAGTCAACCGGGATAATCAATTTATCAATTTGAACTAAAACATCTTCTACTACTCCCTTGGGATATTTGACCGAACGGTCCGCAAGTTGCAAGGTCATAGTAGTAGGTTTTAGTTCACCCAACCCAAGCTCAACAAACAAAGAGTATGGCATCAAGTTAATGCTAGCTCCTAAATCTAACATTGCCCTCACTTTCTTAGAGTCCCCCAAAGAAATCATAACATTAAAACTATCGGGGTCTTTAAGCTTAGGAGGCAAATCTTTTTCAAAAACAGCACTAACTTGGTCCGAAACCACAATTTTTTCATTCGGAGCATACTTTCTTTTATTTGTGCTCAATTCCTTGAAAAATTTAGCATATGAAGGAATGTTCTTAATCACATTGAGCAAAGGTAAATTTATATTCACCTTAGAAAGCATGTCATACGATTCTTTAAATTGTGTTTCGACCTTATTCTTGACCAATCTACCAGGAAAAGGGACAGGAGGAACATATGGCTTAAGGGGAGGAGTTGGAAGTTTCTCATCGGGAGTCACTTCAACTCGTTCCTCAGCCACAACTTCATTCTCATGCAAATTATTATCATCTAAAGGAGAAGGAGAATAATGTACCTCCTGAAGAGTCTTACCACTCCTCAGGGTGATGGCCTTTGCTTGTTCCGGTTGACTAGGAAGTGTACCCGGATTGTGCTTTTTGAGTGCCTCGGCAATTTGACAAATCTGATTTTCAAGCTTTTTCATGAAAGCTTCTTGGTTCCCCATTCTTTGGTCCATGACCACCTGATTCTGTTGCGAGGCCTGGATAAACTTCTGCAATGTTTCCTCCACACTTGGCCTTGCGAGGCCCTTGTTCTTTGTGTAGTGTGGCTGTGGCATCTGTGGTTGGTATTGTTGCTGAAACTGACTTTGTCCTTGATTTCCTCCCCATGAGAAATTTGGATGATTCCTCCAACCCGGATTGTAAGAGTTGGAAAACGGATCATTGCGCACTCTTGGTTGGAAGGCATTCATTGCATTGGCTTGCTCAAGAAATTTCGAAAATTGATCTCGCAATGGGCACCCCATAATATCATGGGTATTCAAATTACAAATTACACAACTTGTGCCCGAACTACCCTCTCCTTGACTTCGACCTTGAATTTGACCTTGGTTTTGAGCCGTCATCATCCCCATGAAGTTCTTCATTTGTGTAGTTAATGCCGAAACTTGTTGTGCTAACACATCATTGGACTCGACTTCATAAACACCTTTTCTTCCTCCCCTCACACTTTTCTGCTGTGAATTCATGCCAAGTCTCTCATATAAAGCTTTTGTTTCATCCGCTGTTTTCTCACCCATAGCACCCCCTGCTGCATTATCCACTTGTGCTTGACCTTTTTGAGTCAACCCATCATAGAAAGCTTGATTTAAGAGGGCTAAAGGAAACCCGTGATGAGGACATTGGACCAACAACATCTTGAATCTATCCCAAGCTTCATGAAAAGCTTCACCTGGCTCTTGATTGAAAGACATTATCTTGGACCTCAAATCGGATGTCTTTTGATGAGAGTAGAACTTTGCCATGAACTTGTTATATACATCTGTCCAAGTGCTTAGAGAGGCGGGAGCAAGTGCCATAAACCATGTCTTGGCAGCATCCTTCAACGTATAAGCAAAGTACCTCATTCTCAATTGCTCTTCGGATAGTTGCCCCAACGGAAAACCTTGCACTGTGCTATAGAAATCTCGCATAAAGGTTATGGGGTCCTCTGATGCCATCCCATGGAATGAAGGGAGCATGTTGAAATGAAGGTTCTTCAACTCATAGTTCCTTGCTGCTTGTGGGAGCACAATGCACGATGGTGACGGTTCAATCACCGGACGAGCAAAATCACCCATCATTTGTGGTTCCGCAATTTTAACTTCTTCTTCTGAATCGGTATTCTCGGACTGTTCAGAATAAACTGACTCACTTTCTGTATCACTTGGTTCCGCACTACAAGAAAAACAGGTTTTAGCGACGGAAAAATCCGTCGCTAAAAGCCAAAAATCCGTCGCTAAAAGCATTTAGCGACGGATTAGCGACGGAAAAAATCTGTCGCTAAAACCCTTGTCGCTAAATATTAACGACAGATTTTTGGGCTGTCGTTAAAGTAACGACGGATAATTCCGTCACTAAAACTCAAAAAACCGTCGCTAAATGTTGAAGAGGAACGACAAAATTAATGTATTTGGCGACATTAATAACGACGGATTTAACGACGGAAATATCCGTCGCTAAAATTTATTTCAAATTTTCACAATTTTTTTTAATTTTTTTAAATTTTCTTTTTTCAATATTTTTTATTTTTGATATATCAAATTACCGACGGATATTTCCGTCGCTAATTTGATTTTTTATTAAAAAAATTATATATATATATATATATATATATATATATATATATATATATATATATATATATACATATTTTGAATAAATCCCTTAACTTTTTTTATTCTTAAATTAATCCTTTAATATTTTTTATTCTCAAATCAGTTACTTAACTTTTTTTATTTTCAAATCAGCCCTTAACTTTTTTTATTCTTTAATCAATCCCATAATATTTTTTATTCTCAAATCAGTCCCTTAATTTTTTTATTGTTTAATCAGTCCCTTAATATTTTTTATTCTCAAACAAGTTTTTAATATTTCAACAAATTTTGGAAGCTTCAATCAATTCAAAATTGGAATTGTTACACACCACCCTTCACGGCTTCACCACCACCATTCACCACCGCCATTGTTTCATCCCTCCCTTTGATTTCAACCACACAACAAATTCATACACCCAAACACTATCAACAGTAGCAACAATAAACTACACCGAAAGAAAAGAAGCAATTTTAGAGAGAGAAAGTGAGGAGTGAGAAAGAGAGGCTTCAATCAATTCAAAATTGGAAGCTTTTCTTTCTCTATTTAATCTCTCGAGGCTTCATTCAATCCCATCCGATTACGGAAGTTTTTCTAGGGCTTGGAGGGGGAAAATTTGAGTAATCTCGGAGCGAGGAAGAATCGAGCGGGTGGAGGCAGGAAGTGTCCGGATTTGAACAGAAATCGACCTCCGTCGAGAGTGATGATCGGAGCGAACCTTACATTTGCTTCTCTTCCGCCGGTGGTTCGTCGGAGGCGTTTAGAAGGGAAGGGATTGAACGGAAGTGATGAGGGATGAGGGGTCTTTGGTGGAGGGCGACGACTATGGAGGTATTTGATTTGGGGGAGGGCGGCGGCGGTGGTGGGTGGAAAGGGTAGGGATGACCGTGAATTAAAGAGAGAAAAAGAGAGAAGGTGGGTTGAAGAATCTGGGTTAGTGAGAGAGGGAGAGAAGTTTCTGGAGAGAGAGAGAGAGCAATGAGGGAGGCGGCGGATAAAGAGGTTGTGAGAGAAATAGGGTTAAAATATGTGAAGAATAAATGAGAGGGAAGTGGTTTTGTTTGAATTATTAGGGACCGTTGGATCGAATGTATTAAACGGTTAGATGTTTCTTTGCTCATGATCCTCGTGAAATTTTTGATCCAATCAAACAATAGCATATCACATAGTATTTATTAGTAATAATACTTAATAATAATACTAATAATTATGCTATTGTTAATTATTCAATTAAATAAATGAATATATAATTATTATTATATAATTAATAATAATACTTAATAATAATATTAATAATAACTAGTAATAATACATAATATCAAAAAAGTAAATGTTTTTATATTATATTCTTTTATTTCTTTAAAAAATATTAGTAATAATACTTAATAATAATACTAATAATTATGCTATTGTTAATTATTCAATTAAATAAACGAATATATAATTATTATTATATAATTAATAATAATACTTAATAATAATATTAATAATAACTAGTAATAATACATAATATCAAAAAAGTAAATATTTTTATATTATATACTTTGATTTCTTTAAAAATTATTAAAAATAATACTTAATAATAACACTAATAATGATGCTATTGTTAATTATTCAATTAAATAATTGAATATATAATTATTATTATATAATTAATAATAATACTTAATAATAATATTAATAATAACTAGTAATAATACATAATATCAAAAAAGTAAAGGTTTTATATTATATACTTTTATTTCTTTAAATATTATTAGTAATAATACTTAATAATAATACAAATAATGATGCTATTGTTAATTATTCAATTAATAATTGAATATATTAATAATTATTATTATATAATTAATTATAATACTTAATAATAATATTAATAATAACTAGTAATAATAATGATGCTATTGTTAATTATTCAATTAAATAATTGAATATATTAATAATTATTATTATATAATTAATAATAATACTTAATAATAATATTAATAATAACTATTAATAATAATGATGCTATTGTTAATTATTCAATTAAATAATTGAATATATTAATAATTATTATATAATTAATAATAATATTATTATATAATTAATAATACCTTATACCTTATACCCTGTACCATATACCCTATACCTTATACCATATACCCTATACCCTATATCCTATAGGGTATACCCTATACCCTATACCCTATACCTTATACCCTATACCCTATAGGGTATAGGGTATACCCTATAGGGTATAGGGTATAGGGTATACCCTATAGGATATAGGGTATAGGGTATATGGTATAAGGTATAGGGTATATGGTATAGGGTATAGAGTATAAGGTATAGAGTATAAGGTATAGGGTATACCCTATACCTTATACCCTATACCCTATAGGGTATAGGGTATACCCTATAGGGTATAGGGTATACCCTATACCTTATACTCTATACCTTATACTCTATACCCTATAGGGTATAGGGTATAGGGTATACTCTATACCCTATAGGGTATATGGTATAAGGTATAGGGTATACCCTATACCTTATACTCTATATCCTATAGGGTATAGGGTATACTCTATACCCTATAGGGTATAGGGTATACTCTATACCCTATAGGGTATATGGTATAGGGTATAGGGTATACCCTATACCCTATAGGGTATAGGGTATAGGGTATACCCTATACCCTATAGGATATATCTTATAGGGTATACCATATACTCTATAGGGTATAGGGTACCCTATAAGGTATAGGGTATACCCTATATCCTATAGGGTATAGGGTATAGGGTATACCCTATACCCTATAAGGTATAGGGTATAGGGTATAGGGTATACCCTATAAGGTATAGGGTATAGGGTATAGGGTATACCCTATAGGATATAAGGTATACCCTATAGGGTATACCGTATAGGGTATATCCTATAGAATATAGGGTATAGGGTATACCCTATAGGGTATACCGTATAGGGTATACCCTATAGGGTATAGGGTATACCCTATAGGATATAGGGTATAAGGTATAGGGTATATAGTATAGGGTATGCCCTATATTGTATAGATTATACCCTATAGGGTATAGGGTATAGGATATACCCTATAGGGTATAGGATATAGGGTATATGGTATAAGGTATAGGGTATACCCTATAGGGTATAGGGTATAGGGTATACCCTATAGGATATAGGGTATACCCTATAGAGTATAGGGTATACCCTATAGGGTATAGGGTATATGATATAAGGTATAGGGTATACCCTATAGGGTATAGGGTATAGGTTATAGGGTATATCCTATAGGGTATATGGTATAGGGTATAGGGTATTGGGTATAGGGTATAGGGTATAGAGTATAGGGTATAGGGTATAGGGTATAGGGTATAGGGTATAGGGTATAGGTTATAGGGTATAGGGTATAGTATATAGGGTATAGTGTATAAAATATAGGGTATTGGATATAGAGTTTAGGGTTTAGGGTTTATGGTATTGGGTATAGAGTATAGGGATGGGCAAAATTCTTTAATTTTTATTTATAAACGTATAGTTTTTTTTGTTTTTTTATGAATATAAATAAATATTTTGGACATTTTTTTGTACTGAAGTTTTTTACAAAAAGTTATATAAAAAAAGTTAGAAAAAAATAAACAAATGAAAGTATAATAAATAAATCAGGGACGGGTAAATTCTTTAATTTTTATTTATAAATGTATGTTTTTTTTATTTTTTATGAATATAAATAATTATTTTGGACACTTTTTAGTATTGAAGTTTTTCAAAAATTTATATAAAAAGTTAGAAAAAATAAACAAATGAAAGTATAATAAAAAAATCATGGACGGTTAAAATTCTTTAATTTTTATTTATAAATACGTTTTTTTTTTATGAATATAAATAAATATTTTGGACATTTTTTTGTATTGAAGTTTTTTCCAAAAAGTTATATAAAAAAATTCAGAAAAAAAAATAAGCAAATGAAAGTATAATAAAGAAATCAGGGACGGGTAAAATTCTTTAATTTTTATTTATAAATGTATAATTTTTTTTAATTTTTTATGAATATAAATAAATAATTTGGACACTTTTTTATATTGATGTTTTTTTTCAAAAAGTTATATAAAAAAAGTTAGAAAAAAAATAAACAAATGAAAGTATAATAAAGAAATCAGGGACGGATAAAATTCTTTAATTTTTATTTATAAATGTATAGTTTTTTTTATTTTTTATGAATATAAATAAATATTTTGTACATTTTTTAGTATTGAAGATTTTTTCAAAAAGTTACATAAAAAAAGTTAGAAAAAAAGTTAATTTTTTTTTAAAAAAACAATTTCCGTCGCTAAATCCGTCGCTAAATCCGTCGGTAATTTATATTTGTAAAATCCGTCGCTAAATCCGTCGGTACTTTAAAAGAAAAATATTTTTTATTTTTTATTATTTAGCGACAGAATAATTCCGTCGGTAATTTATTTTTTTTTAAATCCGTCGCTAAATCCGTCGCTAATTTTAAAAATAAAAATATTTATTTATTTTTTATTTATTTAGCGACAAAAAAAATCCGTCGTTAAAAATTTTTGTAATCCGTCGTTATTCCGTCGCTAAATCCGTCGCTAAAATGAGAGGGCTTTTTTGGCGCCTCTATTGCGACGGATTAGTGACAGATTCATGTTTGTCACTAAAATCCGTCGCTAATCCGTCGCTAAATCTGTCAGTAGCTGATTTTTTCGTTTTATTTTGCTTCCGTCGTTATTCCGTCGCTATTCCGTCGCTAATAGCGACAAAATTTGATCCGTCGCTAATTTCCGTCGCTAATTGGCAGTTTTCTTGTAGTGCCGGGTGCTTTCTCTTGTTGATGCGATGAATGTTATGGTCAATTGGTAACAAATCTGGTTGTAGTGACCTACGACCAAACATTCAAATCTGCAACACCAAGTTAAACAAAACAAAAAATATATATACAAAATACTATTCACAATAGCAAATAATTAAATCTACTTTAAATTTAACGAGTCCCAGGCAACGGCGCCAAATTTTGACGAGTGTCGAAACGTCAAAATAAAATTTCCGACTCAAACTACCTACAATTGATTTGTAGATAGGGTAAGTAGGGTCGAACCACCGAGACACGAATTTAAAGTGTGTAAAATTATTGCTATGAAAAAGATGTTTTATAAAGTGAAGAATTTGTTGTTTTCAAAAATAATGCTTTTGCAAAATTAACTAGAATTTGTTATAAAATAAAGTTTCAATATTACGGCGAAATTCCTGGAATTGGCTTCACAATTATGCTCAAGTTTCACGGTTCATCAATCAAAGTATACTTGGGGTTTTGTTCTTACGAAATTATGATTGGGACACTTCGGCAGGTGATTTGCAATCAAGTGTTCCCAATTAATCTATTCCCTTGGCCCGTTCATAGATTAATTAGGAACCCATTTAGAACTTAAGAACAATACAAGAAAAACCACAATTCTTATGAATCTTTTGGCGGGGATTCAATGAATTGTTACTATCAACCCAAGACTAATTTCAATTATGAATTTGGCGGTTCACAATTGAAATTTTAAATTAGGCCCATTTCCTCTAGGGCCCCTTGGGCGAGATTTAAACCCATTCTAAGAAACAACATTTTGTTATTTCCTCAGACACCCCTCCGCCTGCTTGGGCGACCGCCCATCCACATAGGGCGATCGCCCAAGCTCAATTTTTTTTTTTTTGCAAGCTCAAAAACTGAAAATTATTATTAAGTCTTATATGAGACTTATTAAAAAGTCTTATAAGAAACGTATAAGACTTTAAAAAATTCTTATAAGTTAAAAAGAGTCTTTTTATAAGACTTTTTGTATAAGTCTTTTAAAAAAGTCTTATAAGTTACTTATAAGACTTCTTAAAAAAGTCTTATAAGTAACTTATAAGACTTTTTGTATAAGATTTTTAAAAAAGTCTTATAAGTTACTCTTATATTTAATAAGTCTTATATAAAACTTTTTAAAAAGTCTTATAAGTTACTTATAAGACTTTTTTAAGAAGTCTTATAAGTAACTTATAAGACTTTTTTAAGTCTTATATATGTTATAAGACTTATTAAATATAAGACTTTTTAAAAAGTCTTATAAATTACTAGGCGAGTTTTATAAGACTTTTTGTACAAGTCTTTTAAAAAAAGTCTTATTTAAGTTATAAATAAGTCTTATATGTTACATATAAGACTTTTTTAAAAAGTCTTATACGTTTCTTATAAGACTTTTTAATAAGTCTCATATAAGACTTAATAATAATTTTCAGTTTTTGAGCTTGGGAAAAAAAAAAAAATTTGAGCTTGAAAAAAAAAAAAAAAAAAAAAAAAAAATTTTGAGCTTGGGCGATCGCCCTATGTGGATGGGCGGTCGCCCAAAGGAGGCGGAGGGGTGTCTGAGGAATTTACAAAAAACTTTTCTTTATGGGGAATATAATTTGGTTTTGGAGGGCCTTAGGGGAACTAATCCTTTAAATTATTCAAGAACAAATATGTAGTCAACATAAATATTCTAAAATTCAATTAAAAAGCTACTTGATAATCCCAAGTAATACAATGATATTGATGAAAAGTAAAACTCAAAACATAAGTTGTTACCTCCAATTCCAAGAACAAGAAGTTTAGCTATCCATTAAAATCAAGAACACCAAGAAAATTTGAAGAAGAAGAAGCTATGGAACATATGATGAGAGATGATAAAAAGATAATGATAAATTTTGTCTTGAAAACTAGTGATGAAAAACTGAAAAAAATCATAATCTGAAAATTAATATCCTCCAAATAAAACCCCCAGCTGCATATTAAATTCTAGGTTTTTAAGACACAAACAATACAGCGGCCCGGGCCCACTTCGCCCAGCGTGGGCGGTCGCCCACCTCAATCCTCAGCGGTCGCCCACATCAACAGAAGGATTTGGCTTTCAAAACTTGCTCTCATGCGCGGCCGCCCACAAGACCTTGTGCGACCGCCCATGTCAACAGGCGATTGTGGCCATTTTCTTCCCTTTTCCTTCAGCCATGCTTCCTCCTTTGGCCCAACTCCTAGCTTCCTTGGCCCAACTTGCTTGAAATCCTTAGGCCAACACACCAATCCATGCCCGGCCATTGCCTATATTGTCCATGCCTTGTGATGTTTAACACCCATTTGAATTCTGTCCGTCCCACAATTGCAACGTTCCATTTTCCTCTTTGATTTATTCACAAGTTGCTTTCAATTTCCTAAATTCTTCACTTGAACCACTGAAACTAAAAAAACACTAAAACACCCATTAAAACACCCAAAACTCAAGGATTAAGCTCAGTATAAGTTCATAGAGTAGTCAATGGATGAGTGTAAAACTCACTCATCACTTCTCCTATGTCCTTAATACCTCATTAGGTGGACAATCCTTGGAAAAATTAGATCAAGGGAAGAGGATGACATATAGTAAATAAAGATTGCATTTTTATACGTAAATGTAAAGGGGGATCACATCCTCATTTGGTAGATCATCCCTAGAACAAGCCACTTGTGGAATATTGTTCATTATAAGGAGAGGATCCCCATTGAGTCATTTGTGTAGGGGAGTGGGAAATATACTACATTGCTAAAGAATAAAGCTTTATGACATAAATAAAGATAAACAACAAGTAACAATGGAATAAGAGTATATAGGAATGTATTAAAGGTGAGGGGATGAGAGATTACCAATATTGGTTTTTCTCTATATTCCAAGGGAGTTTTTCCTAGGCAATATCTATTAGAAATAGATTAGGGTAGGATTAGTGTATGAGAGAGAGAGTGGTTTTGTGTGTTTTTGGGGACTGTAATTCGAGTTGTAATTTCTGCAGAGTAACAGTGCTGAAAATTCTCCTTTTAAATGAATAGAGGAGGCCTCTATTTATAGGCTTCTGGTGTGCTTCTTATAAGGCCGCCCGGCTGGACCATGCGGAAAAATAAGCCGCCTGGCGCCTTCTCCTGTCCCATCATCTTGCTTCTGGAAACATGCATGGTGGCAGGTTTGAAGCTTCGTTCCAGCGAGGTCCTATCCAGAATTCTTATTCCTGATAGGTCCTTCCTTGCTCGAAAAGTCTTGAAAAGTACCCGAATTGCCCCTAAACTTTATAAAAGTTTGGGGAATTGCTAGTAAAAATCATTAGGGTCCATTCGAGACCAGCATGCATATATCCTTGCATTACAGGAGCCGACAGAACCTCCACCTCAACCGACAACTTCAAAGTCTGTGACGGCAGCAAACTTCAAGTCCGTGACCTCGGAAACATCAACAAAGTCTGTGACGGCAGCAAACTTCAAGTTCGTAACCTCGGCAACCACAACAAAGTCTGTGACGGTAGCAACGATAACAAAGTCCGTGACCTCGACAACAACAGCACATCAGTAACCTCGGGCGATGCATCGTCAACAACGAGTATCATCAGAATTGGGTCAAGTCCTCAATCTCACAGTAAGAGATTACCTTTTTACCTTCAAATTGGCTTTTCAAAAATGATTTTCAAAATACCTAAAACAGTCTTTTTAGTGTTTTGGAGTCAAACTACGTTTTGGTCTGATTCTCCGATAGAGATACGTAGGCAGCCATGCGGCATGACCATCCCTTTGTTCAGAATGATGTCTTTTCTATCGACAACATGACTTCTTCCATAAGTATTGACGCCGAGGGGCTCTGTAGACACCCCATTCTGAACCAATAATTCATGATTACACTACTCTTCATCTCTATTTTGTTTTTTGATGAAAGCATATTAGTTTCGTCATGTTTTGTTAAGTTTCTAACTAACCTCGTTAGTTTAGGGACCTAACTGACTAACGGAATAACTGAAGAGGACAAAATGGTCATTTGACTAGTTGTCCCGCGCGGGACATATGTGTCTCACACGAGACAACCCCTCTGCAGGATGTGCAGAATCACTTTCCTTCTCCGTTTCAACCTCTTTTCTTGATAAATATCATCCAAATCCGGGTATCCAATGATATTTGAGTTCTGGAAGCTTCCTTGGGAGGTATCCCAATCTACCTTTACCTCTTAAACCCCTATAAATACTTGATGGCTTTCAGTATTTCAGAGGTCCCGGATTCCTAATCTAAAACACACAACACACACAATTTGTTAGTTTCTCTCCTTGAAAGATTCCTTCAAAACTCTCATAAACAACTCCTAAATTCGTCCATCAACTTTGTTGATTGACGAACGCCAAGATTCAAGCTTATAATCGAGGCGGAACTCTGCCCGAATCACTTCTCGATCGAGAATAGACCTTAGAACCACGTTCTAAACCAAATTCTCCCTAAACACAAGGTAAACTCATTTTACTTTCTTCTTCTCAACCCCTCTAATTGCTTTTAGAGTAGTGTAATCCCATCAAAAGGGTTAGCCTATAGTCCCTTCAATCCATGGAGGCGTTCTCGAAGCATACAATCCGACATTCCTAATCAAGAAATTGATTAGGGTTTTCTTGTTCTTTTATTTAATTAGTAATTTTAAAAATTGATAATACTCAATTGGCAAGACCGATCTCCGGATTGGGTGGAATGAGTGCTCCTCAACCATCCCATTCAATAACTTAACCCCTGAACCCTCAAATCTTTTTAATAATCAAAAAGGTTTTTCTTATTGTTTTCCTAAATAAATAATAAATGACGACTCTGTTATTCCATAAAATGGCAATGCTACAGCAGCCTACTGCTCACACCTTAGGCAAAAGGCATAAGGGTAAAAAATGAGCACCTAGCTCTCACCTTGGATGAAACATCTAAGTCATAATGATGAGGGGTACCCTAAACTTATCTACTAAGTCCCTTAGTCTGGCACTCTAGTCTAACTAAAAAGGGTAAAAATAACATAAGTGTTATGACGAGCAACCTCCTCGGCTTAAAGGGGACAACTCCTAAAGCATAAATGCCGAGCAAGATGTCCCAGACAAATGGTAAAGTGCCTATGTCGAGCACTCTCCCGGACACAAATAAGTTGAGCCCTTATATAAACACACAAACAAGATACAAGTATACGATCAACATACAAACAAACAATATGGAAGAAGTTCAAATATGAGCAATAAAGAAAAAAGACAATTGTTGAAGCAAAACATACATCATATTAACAGAACCGTGCAGTGCCTCTCATAAACCGGGCTAAGCATGCCGGCCAAAAAAGTATTGCCTCCCAAAAACGGGCTAAGGCATTTACAAAATGTATAAGGGTGGAACTTGTTCAGATTACAATAATACAAAAAAGAAAAATCAAGTTTTCAAGCCTAGTCATTATTTCTGAAGAGGTCATCTTGCTAGGCCGCGAATTCGGGTATAAGAAGTTGGTCGATCTGGGCCTCCCTGGCATCCTCTTCCTCGTCTTCAGAGCCCTCTTCCTCCTCTTGAATCTTCTCCATTAAAGTATGAATATTTTGGGGGTCAATTGGAGGGGGAACCCAAGCTGGCCGTCCTGTATGGGCGTCTAGAGAGTCAATGACCTTCAAGGCATTATCAGAATAAGGCACGAGGGAGTGCCCGGCTCTAGCAACGTCGTCATATGAGTCTTGGCATATCAGTCGGGCAAGCACGCCTAGGTCGACATTGAGAGACGGATCCGCCATGGCCTCCCGGCCAAGTGCAAGTACCCATCTGAGTACATGGTAGCCGTCTTCTCTGCCACAGCCTATTTAAAAGCTGGGCTGGCCTTATAACGGGCTATGGCATCTACCTCCCTAGAAGGGATGCTTGCCTCCAACTCCTAGAGCCGGGCAGTAGACTCCTTGGCCATCTTTTGGGACTCCTCCGTATGCTTCCCTAGGTTTGCCTCCCTAAGTCGGGCAGCCTCCTCAGTCTTGGCCAGCGCTTCCATGGCCGCCTTCTCATCCTCCTCAGCTTGGGCCTTGGCCACCTTATATGCGTCCACATCACCACTCAGACTTTTCAGGAGCTCCATGGCCTTTTATAGGTCGGCCTTGTCCTTCTCGACATGTTGTTCAAGTTTCTGCTCGTGGACTTCATCCGCCTCAAATTTAATGGTCTCATAGGCAGTGACCGTGGCAATCTGCACAAAAGAAACAAAAAAGTCAGAAGAAAATTCACAAGTATAAAAGACGAGAAGGAAATGGAAAATGTCGAGCAAGCGTACCTCACTCAGTAAAAGACCTTTCCTATTAGCCAGGTGCTCCATCGTTGGCTTGGTCTCAAGGAACTGGGCCAAGAGCTCATTGTCTAAGGATCCATGTATAACTGCCCGGCCTACCCTCAGTTCGGGGCCCTTGTGGGCAAGGACGTCCATGCCCTTTAGAACAGGGACTTGACTGGCCTCATCAACAAACTGCTCAGCCTCAGCATATGTTTTAATATCCGCGCAGTGAGTATAGAGGAGGAGGGATTAGCGGGTATCCTCTTGGAGGGATCCTCCTCCACGGCCTCAGTCCTTGGCCTTTTTTGGGCTAGGGCCCTCTGCCCGGCACCCCTCTCCTTGGCATCAAGTAAACCGGCCTGCCTCAAGGCCTCCTCAGCTTGTGGGGTCACCACTTGGGATCCCCTCTCTTCCACAGCATGGGCCTCTTGCCCGTCATTATCCTCCTCGGCAAGTGCCCAGCACCACCAACCATAAGATGGCTTGCTGCTCAATGGCATCAGCTCTTCTTTTACTTTTTGCCGAGGACCGAGATGTCCTCCTCTTTAGATTCATGAGAGCTTGGGGGTCTAGAATCTCTGCCTCCATTTTCCTGCTTTGCTCCTCGGTCAAATATGAAAAGACGAGGAAGACAAAAGTTAGTAAAGGGACGAGGAACAAAATACCAATTTTACAAGTACAAAAACCAGGAAGGAAGAAATTTACAGCCGAGCACATCATTCTCGATTAAACACTGGTCGTCATACAACTTGCAGATGTCATGGTCGGAGTGGAAGATGAGACCGGGGTGCACCCTCCAGTCGAGATATCTATTTCCCCTAACGACGGGGATGAGGGGCACTAGCCCGTCTAAAGGCCCGGTCATAATGCCGGCCTGGAAATAGTACCTCTGGTCGATTTCCAAACTTAACCAACATAGAGTCCCCACCTGGGAAAATTGTTCTAATCTTTCAATAAGCCGGCCACTGCAGTCCAGCCTCCACACTTGGTCAGGCACGTCGGAAAGCCTAGAGGGTGCTGGAAATTCCCAACCTTGCCTGCTCTCCACCCTAATGACATGGTTGTTCCAGTCCGACACCCTGCTAGATACCGGGTACATCAGTTTTGGATGGTTGGGGTCACTCCTCACCACTAAGACACGAGTGTCCTCCTTATAGCTCACTGTGAAAAAACTGTGAAAAGCCGACTGGTAAGGTTCAAAGCCAAGGCTATGGCACAACACTATGAAGCCTGTTAAGAACCTCACGGCGTTAGCCCCTATCATGGCGGGGACGGTCTGCATATCCTCTAGGAACTCACAAATGAAGGGATTGAGGGGAAGATGGAGTCCTAGTTGGAACTGTTTGTAGAATAAGTTGACATGGTTCAAGATATACATAAAGTCCTTCATGGCTTCCTTATCATGGACAGGAGCACCAGGGACATAGGTTAAACGGTACTCGTCCCTCGACACACCAAATTTATCATGCAACTCTTGGATCATGGGTTCCCCGGCTCTGGCTGACCTAGACCTAGGAGTTCTAGTAGATCTACCAAGCTGAGACCTACCACGGCCTCCAGCTTGGGCACCCTCGGCAAAAGCGTCCACTATCTTCCTAGATTAAGAAGGACCTGCATGAGGACGGGTAGCAGATGGATGTGTTTTTACACACCCATTTTACATGTTTACGAACCTATTTTAGGCTCAAAATCCCGGGTTTTATGTTGTTTTAATGTGGTTGTTGAGTGTTTTATGAGTACAGGGTAAAGTATGATTATGTGTGAGTTTTGTCAAGAAAAGGGCAAGGAAATCAAGTTGGAGTGGAGCAGAGCAAGAAAATTATGAAACAGATTCGAGCTGCAGTTACTGGCCTCCAGAGCGGCCGCGCTTGACCCAAGAGCGACCGCGCTCCATTGAAGAAAAGAAGACCAAACTCTCGCTCAACCCAAGAGCGGCCGCGCTCAAGTAAAGAAATTCAAGCCAAAGTTGCTGCCAAGTTGCGCGGGCGCGCTCATCACTAGGGCGGCCGCGCTTGTCCCGTTTTCGCACTGGCCAAAGAACTAATGAAGGGCAGTCTTGACTTTTCGCACGTTTTACCTGTGTATTTTGCCCTAGAATATATACTTCAGCAGCAGTCTTTTAGAAAAGAGATATTGGATATTACTTTTGTTCTTAGTTTTTGAGTTTTCTAGAGAATTCTTCGTTCATCAATTCCGGACTCTTCAGGTTTTGATGTTCTTTTATTTTATGAGTATTGTTAGTTTCGTTATGTCGTTGAGTAGCTAAATCTTTTAGATTTGCGGATTGGTTGTAGCAATTACTGAATCTTTATGCTATAGATTTCATTCTTCCAAATTTAATCTCTTTCTAGTTCTTCAAAGTATTAATCTTTAACAGTTTTAAGGTTTCAATTTCATGTTAAGATGACTTTGGCCTTTTAATTATTTGGGTATCAATTGCGCCATTAATTTGAGGATTGATACAATTGAACACTGCTTTGAAGATTAGATCTAATTGAGGCCGTTATAGAAATCAAAAGGGTTTAGATTCAATATTCTAAAGTGCTGAATAATTGTTTGATTGTTGTGTGGCCATAATAGAAAACGCAGCTTGATAATAATTTAAAGGGTTGCAATCCGGGCACCACACCGTCCCAATCCTTACTTTTGTGAATGAATCTTAGAATGAGATTAATGTTTTTAGCAATAAAAATAGCATAAAGTGAAAGTAATTGTGAATCCAATCCGTGAATCTCCGTTGTTGATCTGAGTTAATTCGTTACGTTTAAATTGCTTCCTTAGTTTTAATCTTTTGCTTGCTATTTTAGAATTAAATTTCTGTTCTCAATCAAAAATCTGTGGTTACTATATTCATTGCCGTTAATTTATTTGTTTACCAACGAGTCTCTGTGGTTCGACCCCTGCTTGTGCATACTGCTACACCGGTAGTGAGTACACTTGCTCGGTTTTTATTACTAGAGGAATTTTTCTCCATCAGTAGCACTACTTTCTCTCCTAGACATATTTGCACAACAAATAACAGGATCAGATTTTGGCCAAGGCATTGTAAAAGACGAGGACGAGGAAGTATCCCTCCCCATCTTATTCACTAATGTCGAGAAGGGATTCTTACCCAACAATGGACGCTCCAAGTGATTGGACTTCTAGTAGTACAAGTTGATATGGTCGAGGATTTCTGTCCAACCGTGGAACATAACGACATATGGGGAGTATATGCTAAGTCGATCAATTCTAAGTTGACTAGGATAACGTACGTCGGTTCTAGGAGATTGGTACCATGTTAAGATCTCCCCAATTTCATTCAGATTTACCATCATCCACGACCCATCAGTCCTTTTGTAAATCCTAAGGTTTTGGGTATGGTAGCAGTATAAGGCATTGGGGTTACTCCTCCAAGTCTTGGCCATGACTTTTAACTAGGAAATCACAAAAAGAAACTCAAGAAAAGCATCAAAATGGACAACAATGGCGATTCAAAGATTTCGAGGTAAACCCAGTTGAAATCCAAGTACAAAGCTCAGAAAATACGAGAAAGAAAGAAATTAGAGAAAAATTTATACCTAATTTGAAGGTTGATGAAGAGAAATACGGAAGATTTCAATCACAAATCCAAGAAATCAAGCCAAGAAAATTCAAGAACTCAACAGAAAATTTCACCTTATGGGTATCTCTCAAATTGCTACAGTGATAAAAGATTGAAAATGAAGGGAATTTGGCCTTTTATACCCGGATCCAAAATGGGTATGGGTTGAGCAAATCAGGTCAAGATGTAATCCCCCCCTTATTAATTGCTCGAGCGTGTTCCCAAGAAGAATGTCCCGTCAATAATGGGCGCGTCTACCAACGTGTAATAACCGGCAGATAAATGATTACAACCTCGTAATTCGAGAAAGTCACTACGTATTCATTAAAATGAGGATGAGATACACTTCCTCATCGGCATAGTAGAGCCAGGAAGTCTGGGGCCACTGAACGGTATAAACCGAGTACGGCCATGGGCCATAAAACGGGTAAGGCCCAATGGAATGGGCCCAAAGTAAAATGTATACAAGTCCCAAATACGACATATTGAATGGGCTTCCCTACCTATACTTGTCTTATCTTCCTCGTCATTTCCCAATATGTCGAGCTGGACATAGTAGAGCGATTTTATAACTAAGGCAGAAAAATTGACATATGCCGACCAAGGCGTACAAAGATGCTGACCAAGGCACACCAATATGTCGACCACGACGTATTCAAATGTTGACCAGTGCCTATCAGGCTCCTATTATGACAAGGGGAATGGATTTCTCTACCCTTGGTCACCTCCTTGCCTGACTTACACCTATGTCGACCAACATTCTATGCCGAGGAGCAAGCCTGCTAGGCATACGGACAGAAGGCTCTTTTAATCCTATTATAATAAGGACTGTGAGGAATTAATCCGAGTAGGATTTGAATACTTATCTTACCTAACTTCCTATTCAAGACAGAACTCTATATCCTACACCTATAAATACAAGTCAAAATTTTGGTACATGCATCTTTTGACTCTAAACTCTTGTCAATTGATTTGCTGTCATATACACAAATACTTACTTTCACACCGGAGGGCATTCGCCGGTGAAGCCCCGACTTATTTTACGTGTTTATTCACTTTTTTCAGTCTATTCAAATATCTAGAATACAACTTGGCGCTAAATTTGGGCTGATACGACGTTTTTGACATCATCAGTAATGTTTATATGTAAATCGAATACAATGTATGTAATATAAGGAATATTTTAGAGATGTATGAAAGCTTTTGGACTTATATTTTAGATTTGAAATGCCAAAACTTCAATTTTCGATTAGGGATATGAGGATCGATGTTTTCTTTTCTTTACCCAATATATATTGATCCAGTTAGCAATCGATTTAATTAAGGGTTATTATAAAGAGAGTAGTAGGTGAGGTTGGAGGAACTGACCCGTGCCTTAGCATGGGAGTTAGTGATCTATAGTTTAAATTAGAATGGTGTTTGCTACAGTAGAGTGAATAGTGCCAAGCGAGGAATTTCCCATTTTGCCCACATACATTTGTCCCTTTCCCATTTTGCCCTTAAAAAAAATTTAATTAAATTTTTTTTTAAATAATAAAAATAAACACCCGTGGCCTTGGACACGGGCATGTACTAGTAGTCTATATTACATACTCCCTCCGTCCCATAAAATCTTATCCATTTTGCTATTTTGGGCGTCCCACTTTAAAGTTACACTTTCCTAAAAAGGAAATTTTTTAATACTTCTTTATAATGGGACCCACTTGTCATATTCACAACAACTATCTACTTACTATTCTCTACCCCACTTTCTCTCTCCTACCCACTCAAAACTCCTGCTTTAATAACATTATATATTTTCCCTCCTTATTTTCTGTGCTCAACAGTAAATGGGTAAGCTAATGTGGGACGGAGGGAGAATTAATAATCACCAGATAAATAGTGATCAGGAATTAATTTTGAAAAAACAAAGAATGAATGAGATTTAATGTAACGGCAGTTGACCTCTAACCCCTCTTATGCCAACCTGTAAGTACCCCAATCTGGATCACCCTCTTCCGAGTACACAGGAAACACCGCAGACTCACAAACGCAGTCTCGAAGACCTTTGACACTCAAAACCCTCAAAAACCCCAAGCCAAACCAAGGGAGGAAACTTTCTGGAATAAAAAGGGATAAAAGGACCTTTTGGGAATTTTTCAGAATTCAGAAAAGCATAAGTAGTCCGTACGGACCTCTTTGCTGCAATGATTACTGAATCCCCTTAAAGTCCAACTTATTCCCTCAAATCCCGGAGAACATCATTACCCCCCTACATGGTTGGTCCGTACGGACCTCTTTGCATGCTGAGATGGTCCGTACGGACCTTATTGCAAGTGAATGTGCGCTCGCCCGAAAAAAAATTTTTTCGTGAAAATGAAGGAGTCGCCACGCCATTTTTAGAGGAAACATTGAAAACCTTTTTTTTAGAGAGAAAACATGAGTTCGGGGGTCAGGTAACGTGTTGGGAAGAACCGAGAGTTCACCCAACACGCCTCGTCCATAGACGAGTCTTTCAATCAAACATCCAAATAAATCCAAAGTGTGTGCAAATATTGATAATAAACAAGGTGTGGTAAAATGCATCTTATTAATTATGAAACGAGAATTACAGATTGTGAGCCCATTATTTAGGGAGGCCACATCCCTGATACAAATGATCTAAAACAGATTACAAAGGAAAGAGGTCTCTGCAGATAGGTCATGTATGTCGCATGACACGTCGCACCAGTGACCATATATGTCGCGTGACACAGGATCACTTGGAGACGAAGGTGTCGCGTGACATACATAAGCCATCTGCAGAAACTAACAGGATGAACACAGAATCAACAGAAAGCTATACAGATCTAATCGATTGACTAAATTACGAACAAAATACAGAAACAACACCAAATCGACCCCGGGAGTGTGGATATGGGTAGATCCACACCCCTTTGGGGTGTTCAAACACCAAGTTCAATCAAATATTCAACAATAGAAGCTCAATTGCACGAATTATTCAAGTTAAACAGAGAGATTGCGATTGGGATTCAGTAATCCAGATAGCTAGGATCTGATTACTGAATCCAAACAGAAGTAAATGCTAGAATTATGAGAAATTAAGCAAGAGAGAGAGAGAAGAGGGAGGTTGGAGAATCGTTACCCTTGATGCTTCCACGAATCCTGTATCTAGTCAGATACAGAACCCTTCAATTCGTCACTTCTGATCTGGAAGGATTCATGCAATGGGTTCAAGTGCTATGGCTTGAGAAAGGGGTTTGGATAGGAAGGAATTGGGTAGGTTGAAGGTAGGAGAGAGAGAGGGTTGTGTTTGGGAGTTTCGTTACGGTGCAAATTCTGCAGAGTAACAGTAGGCTCAAGTTGGGATCCCCATTTCTGAGAGGGGGAGGGTCTTATTTATAGGCTGCAGTTAGTGACCTCAGTGTGTCGCACGACCTTACGCGTCCACTTTCCATGCCTCAAGCTGTCGCGTGACACAAGGTGGTCCAACCGCTTTTGGCGCCAAAACCAGTTTCTGGAACATTCCGGGAAAATACCCAAAAGGTCCAACAGGTTTTATTCCCAAGAGGTCCTTTGGCATGAATAATGTACCAAAAGGTACTTCCTTCGCGGGAAACTCATGAAACGTTTCCGGAAGTCTAGGGATCGGCCGGGAATTTACCAAAACGCCCCTTAATGCAATTTTATTACATTAAAATGCATCTAAAAAGGTTGCGAATTGGATTGGCGTACTTACAGAGCCCCTCGGCAACGTCACTTTTGGAAAAAGTGGGGTTGTCGATAAAATAAGACCCAATCCCAATGAGCATCAAGGGATAAGGTAACGGGCTAGAAGGGTGAGAAGGGGAAAAGATGGCTGGACCTTTCTGAGAAAGGATTCCTACGTATCCCTTAAGCAAGGGAATCAAGCCAAATCGTAGTTCGGAAACATGACTGGAGGGGGAAAATGACAAACCGAAGAAGTGAGAACGTATGGTGCCTCAAACCAAAGAAGTGAGAACGTATGGTGCCTCCAACCAATTTTAAAATGACATGAGATCTATGGTGTCTCGGACCGATTTTAAAATGACGTGAGATCTATGGTGTCTCGAACCGATTTTAAAATATGGTGTCTCGAACCGACTTTGAAATGACATGAGATCTATGGTGTCTCGAACCGACTTTGAAATGACGTGAGATCTATGGTGTCTCGAACCGACTTTGAAATGACGTGAGATCTATGGTGTCTCGAACCGACTTTGAAAATGTTGTGAGAACTATGGTGTCTCGAACCGATTTTGAAAATGTTGTGAGAACTATGGTGTCTCGAACCAATTTTGAAAATGTTGTGAGAACTATGGTGTCTCGAACCAATTTTGAAACGACATGAGATCTATGGTGTCTCGGACCGATTTTAAAATGACGTGAGATCTATGGTGTCTCGAACCGACTTTGAAATGACGTGAGATCTATGGTGTCTCGAACCGACTTTGAAAATGTTGTGAGAACTATGGTGTCTCGAACCGACTTTGAAAATGTTGTGAGAACTATGGTGTCTCGAACCAATTTTGAAAATGTTGTGAGAACTATGGTGTCTCGAACCAATTTTGAAATTGTTGTGAGAACTATGGTGTCTCGAACCAATTTTGAAACGACATGAGATCTATGGTGTCTCGGACCGATTTTAAAATGACGTGAGATCTATGGTGTCTCGAACTGATTTTTGAAAATAACATGATATGATGATTCAACGCTTGAAAGAAATATGCGTTCATACCTGTGCTGTGCTTACCTGTGGCTGCCGGAAAGTCTCATGCTACTATTGATTTTGCTGGGGATAAGTGTAGCTGCCGGAGGGACCTATATCACTTGTTTATACTTGTTGGGTGGTCATTCACGGGACATGCTCTGACTAAAAATCTGCCCTATAGGAACGGGCTCTGACTGAAAATCTACCCTATGAGAATGGGCTCTTAGTGAATAACTCGCTGTGCGGAACATGCCTTAAAGTTGCTGAGGCTGGTGAGCATCATTGCTTGGAGTCTGAGGCAACTGGGGTTCTTTTCCAATGGTGCTGATGAGTCTGGGCCTTACGAAGATAATAAAGGCGGGGTCTGCCACCTGCAGGGTTTGGAATCCCTGTCCAAGATTGCAATTCGAGGGGCAGTCCTCACGATCAAATCATGATCACTTGATTATCGTATCCTGCGGGGGGAAAACACAACACTCAAGACACTTTACATTTTATTAGACCTCTTGCTTATGCATTATTAATCTTTTGTTGCACAAGTCCATCTCAGCTGGGGAGAATAGGGAGTAGGGAGGATTTTGCACGGCTTGATGAGCGGATATATCTGTATCAGTTGCTCTATTAAGGGATCGAAAGTGTTTATATAACGGGGTGGACCCTCTCCCATGAGGTGGGAAAATGATATGGCGCAGCTAGACAAGTCAGGGACGCTCCCAAGAGTACAGATTGCAGCAGGTCCATTGCTGGTGAGGACAAAGTGTATCGCGCGTCTGAGACAGTAAGCAGCAGAGGTGGGCAGAGAGCAATCCCGGTTTGGCGAAGCCCCAGTTGACAGTACAAAGCAAACCTGGAGGGAAATCTGGTAAGGAGAGCCGGAGGGATATCTTAACCAAAGCCCCAGCTTGAGGATATTCCATGCAGCTTCATCGCAGACAGAGTCATCTTGTGGCTGAGGCGGCGACCCATCATTTCAAATCGTAGTCAATCAGTCGCTGGACAAGACTCGGAAATGTTTACGTGCAGGGGCACATCCTTTGAGGGTGGGAAATGAATCCCGAGTTCTGTGTATGACACTCTTGCTTTGGGTTTGACTCTTTTGAGAGAGTATAAGCATCACAAGGTGTGGAAAGTGTATGGAAGCCCCTGCTGACCGAAACGGTGTTTAGCTCTATCTTCCTATGATGTAGAAATAGAAGACTTGTCGAGACACTTGAAAACCTGTCTTATTCGCGATGATCACAAAGCTGCTTAAAACCCTTTATTGATGTTCGGGTTAGTCAACCGCCAAAGCTGATATGAGCAAATGTTTTCATCAATCTTGAGGAGAAAGCCCGCTGATATCGAGGTCGAATTTGGGAGGATTGAAGGTGTATAAGCATGGTCCTTGAAGAGACCGGATTTTCTGAGATCTGTTTGTGATTTTGATCGGACCAAAGATGGTTGCCTACGTTCCCCTCCATAGGAGGAGCTCAGGTCGCCGTAGTTCGGGCTTATCCCGAATGAAAAGAATGAACGGTGAAATTCGGGGATCTGAGGACCTTCGAGAATTTTTGAGAATCGAAAGAACGTGTCCTCTTAGAGTTTCAATGGGAGACACGGATGTGAAGCCCCAGTGGGACGTCCACGGCAAGTATTTGCAGAGGAGAAACGAAATATGCTCACATGCAACGTCGAATGAACGGACGGAATTTGCACAGTCTTCGATTGATAATCTTTTGAGCCGGGATGGACTTGGCTCCGCTTTAAGCAATAATCTGTCTTGGATCTCGACAAAATTGGAGTGAAACTGCTATCTAGTAGGAACTGCGACTAGGTCTCAGGGTTTCGATCGGTCTTTGGGTGATTTGGGATATCATGACCTTTTAAACTGAGAGGTCGGCTAGGCTTTTTGCTGGTTGTACCTCTAAAGATGAGAGGTTGGCTTGCAGGGAAGTGTTTGGGATTTCTAGGGTGAGGGAATCCATGATTGCATCTTTGCTGCCTCTAAGGATGAGAGGTCAATCTTGGCTTTGGCAAGGGCAAAGGTAAGGGTAATGTCCTCTAAAATTGAGAGGGCGGCTTGGGATTGGTTAGAGGTACTGGTGAGGGACATCCGAGTTGTCTCTTTATTCACTCTGAGACTTCACTTGAGTAACGACCGGATCCTTTGACTTTTGCTTCTGAGAGGATCGCTGGGGACTAGGCTCTCTTTCTTTTTCTTCTTTTTTTTATTTTTTTTTGTATTCTCTTTTTTTTTTTTTTTGTATTTTTGTCTCTCTCTTTTTTTTTCTTTTGAGAGGAGAATTTCAGCTAGTCCCCAGGATGGATCATTGCTTTCCGCCATTCTTGAGCCTCAAGGATAGTCCCTCTTCTTCTTGAGATGGTTAAATGGGTTTCAAAATATGCCGATCTTGAACTGAAGGGGTATTATTTAGTGAGAGTGAGTTAAAGGTTTTCCTAGGGGTGAAAGGTTTCAACCGCATTCCCTACCGGATGATCCGAACGAGGTCAAGTCTTCACTGCTTGCTTAAGCTTACTTCGCGGAAGATCCATGCAAAATCACCGAGCAACGAGATTATGAAAGATGTGTGAGCATATGGGACGCAAGATGGGGATATCAGTCGATTTTCTCGCTCCGATCAATTTAAACATTAGTCATTTCAAAGCATTAGTCGGTGAGCAGCACAAGTGATCATTTGGAATAAGACCATTTCAATCGAGTGTAACGTAGGTGTGCAAGTGATGTCTCGAGTCTAGCAGGAATAGAAGCAAATATTTTATTATTGCAAATAAAAGACTCATAACATGGACTTGACAGACTCGCGACCACATAAAAGACACTCTAGAACCTACGACGCTGACTGATTGACTTCGTTGTCTGCGGGTGGGATAACCTCTGGGCTTCTGCTGATATCACTGAAGAAGATCGGGGACAACATTGGGGCGAGCCTTCTCAACCTTTCCATCATCAACGAGTCTTTGAATAACCTTCTTCAAGGGGATGCAATCATTGGTGATGTGGCCCGGATACTGGTGATATTGGCAATATTTGCTATGATCCAAGTCCGGATTGGGTTTGGTGGGGTTGTAGTTATCAAGTGGCCTGATCATTCCCTGTTGAACCAATCCTCTGAAGGCCTCTTCGGTTGTCATTCCGAGATCATCAAACTGATACTGCTTACGGGGTGGCTGCTTTCTCTGGTCCCTTGCCTGTAGATTGTTGACACTGTTGTCGATGATCATCTCTTTTGCTTTAGGGGCCGTTGGACTTGCCGCTCTGTGTCGAAATCCACCATTACTGCCAACATTGGTGTTTGATGCAAGGTTAAAGAGTCTGTTTTCGCTGCGGGCTCCCATGCTTACCATTTCCCTCAAGTCAGGATACCAACCACTTCCGATAGCTTCACGGAGAACTGGCTTCACACACGATAGAAAGATGTCCTTTTGATCCTGCAGCGGGATTGACTCAGAGAGTTCATTCAGCTTAGCGTTCCACCTCTTGTAGAACTCGGTGATTGACTCATCTTGTTTCTGAATTGTACCGACCAAGTCATCCCTGGTTGTGCGCCATTCAAGATTTCCACGGTACTTTTCAAGAAAGGCCTCAGTAGTCTGACTCCAAGTAGCTCGAGCTTCTGACTTAAGGGTTAGAAACCATGTCAAGGCAGGTCCTTTGAGTGTGAGATGGAAGTGCTGAGCCATAAACTCGGGAGTACAACCCATTGCCCCCATAGTCATCACGTATGTGTCCACATGAGTTTTCGGGCATGTCGAGCCATCAAATTGTATTTTGGGCATCTTGAACCTATAAGGGAGAGGCTCTACTTGCTTTGGGTCAACAACCTTAAGTCCACTTGATCCTGCCGTCAACTTGTCAATTTGCTGCTGCATTTGCTTCAACGGTCTTGATTACCTCCAGTCATCCCGGGAAGCTGAGGAAGAGCGGGAGCAATAGTTGAAGAAGGCTCAAAACTAGCTGGTTGGAAGAGAGACGGCTGAACTGACCCGGATGCTGGAGCTGGCAAATGATTAAATTGACTGGTTGGGAAATTTTGATTCTGCAGAAAAGCACCGGCAGGCCTGTAAGGAATTGACCCCGGATGCTGCATAGATGATGAGCCAAATCCAAAAGCTAAATCCATTGAAAGATGAGACATATATCCTTGAAACTGAGGCTGTCTAGTAGGAAACTGCATAAATCCATCCTGGCTGAACTGATTCCCGGAGTAAGGATGCTGATTCGGATACTGGGCGTTACTCCAGAAGTGAGGACCATGAGACTGACCTTGCTGATACTGAGAACCTGGAAACCACAGACCTTGACTGTTCGGAAACTGGGACCCAAATTGGCTTAGAGGCATGGAAGCATTGGGAAAGGGTGAGGAGGTCAAATCATGGAAGACCGACTGTGGTCCACCAAAACCAACTTGAGAGTTCACCGGCAGCCCCTGATTCTGAGCATAACTGAACTGTGCATCCTGGGTCTGAGGCTGAAAAGGGAGAGAAACATTCCCGGCTCCTAGATCAGTGTCATTAACCTCGGTAATCTCTTCATAAGTTCCATCAGCGCGTCGGATCACAGCAATACCTCGGCTTCTCATTGCATCTACGAACTTAGAATGTGCTGCCTCTTTCCTGGCTTGAGCGGGTAATTGAGTCTCACGCTCTCTAGCTAGAGCGGCTTCCAAATTAGCCCTCATCTCTTCCACAGACAGACTATGCATGACTTGTTGATCCGCGGCAGATGAATCCTCAGATTGAGTGGTCATACTCTTCTCTGCACTAGACATCTCTGAAATTGAATCGGGTGCGAAATCTGCTGAAACTGCAGCTGCCTCAAGACGCGAACTAAACGAACACCGGGAATCGGATCGCGCACCCAACTTGCCCTATCTGGAGAGGAGAGAGCGTGTATAAGGAGGAGGGTATAGAATTTTGAGGAGGTACGGGAGAGGGAAGAATGCGGAAGGAGACGGACTCGTGCAACACTTATTATTGTTCAAGTAAAAAATCGGTGTTTTAAGTCCTAGAGACGGTTGGAAAAGGCTAATCCTTTATTTCACGCAATCTAGATCTCGGGGGAACCTACGGACACATCATCTACAAATACACCAAATGCGTTGTTTCAAAATTAATAATAGGCAATAGTACCTAAACAAAACCAAAGCATTTATGGGACGGACGAGCAGCCCCAATTTCTGGAGAAATTTGGGCATAACTGTATTCTGAAGAATTTCAAGGAAAAATCCGGCATGACCTCTCGTCGGTGCACGTTGACAAAGCGACATGATCTCTCGTTAGAGCATGCCGTGGGAACGACATGTCCTCTCGTAAAACCATGTTGCGTTGGCAACATGCCCACACGTGCTAGGTTTTGGGGTAGGTACGAAAGTCTATTAAAATTTTTAAAACAATTCATTTTAGTGTATTTGAAAATGGCGTGTCAAAAACCAACCGTTTTGGGTGAGGTTTAAATGTGTGGCGCCACCTATAACGTACTAGGGGGTTAGGTTTGATTTCAGGCGCTCAAGCGTAGGCGAATTTCATGGCCGTTCGCGATGCCGTCAATCGCACCCGAGGGTTCTAGATCTACGTGAAGTAGTGTGCAGATGACTATATTCTTTTATTTGCGAAAATGATTTTTTTTTTATTTTTTATTTTTTTATTTTATTTTGAAAAAGAAAGGAAAACACACACCCTCACACAAGAGATACAGGGAACAACAATCAATTGAGTCATGCTTGATCCAAGGGACTGCCCTCAAACAGTCTTCTGATGTTCTGTTCAGTGGCCACCCTTTGTCGCGTGACACAGGGCATCCTGAGACAAAGGTGTCGCACGACCTGGATGGTCACTGAACCAGCAACTCTGCAATCATCAAATCAGCCCCTGCTCCACCATAGCAAGAGCAACACAAAATACTAATGCACAACAAGCGACCACAAGCACAAAGGGCCCACAAGTTTCATAATCAACAAGATGTATGAACCACAAATGATTATCAAATAATGCACAAAAAATGGATGTATTGGATGTTCAATTAAATGAAAGCTTGACCCACTTAACACTTGAAAAACAGGTTTTCAAGTACTTCCCCAGCGGAGTCGCCACTGAATGTGCGCTCGCCCGAAAATTTGTTTTTCGTGAAAATGAAGGAGTCGCCACGCCGTTTTTAGAGGAAGCATTGAAAACCTTTTTTTAGAGAGAAAACATGAGTTCGGGGGTCAGGTTACGTGTTGGGAAGAACCGAGAGTTCACCCAACACGCCTCGTCCATAGACGAGTCTTTCAATCAAACATCCAAATAAATCCTAAGTGTGTGCAAATATTGATAATAAACAAGGTGTGGTAAAATGCATCTTATTAATTATGAAACGAGAATTACAGATTGTGAGCCCATTATTTAGGAAGGCCACATCCCTGATACAAATGATCTAAAACAGACATAAAGGAAAGAGGTCTCGCAGATAGGTCATGTATGTCGCATGACACGTCGCACCAGTGACCATATATGTCGCGTGACACAGGATCACTTGGAGACGAAGGTGTCGCGTGACATACATAAGCCATCTGCAGAAACTAACAGGATGAACACAGAATCAACAGAAAGCTATACAGATCTAATCGATTGACAAAATTACGAACGAAATACAGAAACAACACCAAATTGACCCTGGGAGTGTGGATATGGGTAGATCCACACCCCTTTGGGGTTCAAACACCAAGTTCAATCAAATATTCAACAATAGAAGCTCAATTGCACGAATTATTCAAGTTAAACAGAGAGATTACGATTGGGATTCAGTAATCCAGATAGCTAGGATCTGATTACTGAATCCAAACAGAAGTAAATGCTAGAATTATGAGAAATTAAGCAAGAGAGAGAGAGAAGAGGGAGGTTGGAGAATCGTTACCCTTGATGCTTCCACGAATCCTGTATCTAGTCAGATACAGAACCCTTCAATTCGTCACTTCTGATCTGGAAGGATTCATGCAAGGGGTTCAAGTGCTATGGCTTGAGAAAGGGGTTTGGATAGGAAGGAATTGGGTAGGTTGAAGGTAGGAGAGAGAGAGGGTTGTGTTTGGGAGTTTCGTTACGGTGCAAATTCTGCAGAGTAACAGTAGGCTCAAGTTGGGATCCCCATTTCTGAGAGGGGGATGGTCTTATTTATAGGCTGCAGTTAGTGACCTCAGTGTGTCGCACGACCTTACGCGTCCACTTTCCATGCCTCAAGCTGTCGCGTAACACAAGGTGGTCCAACCGCTTTTGGCGCCAAAACCAGCTTGGAACATTAGGAAAATACCCAAAAGGTCCAACAGCTTTTATTCCCAAGAGGTCCTTTGGCATGAATAATGTACCAAAAGGTACTTCCTTCACGGGAAACTCATGAAACGTTTCCGGAAGTCTTGGGATCGGCCGAGAATTTACCAAAACGCCCCTTAATGCAATTTTATTACATTAAAATGCATCTAAAAAGGTTGCGAATTTGATTGGCGTACTTACAGCAAGTAGACACCATCATGGCTAAATCTTCTTCATCATCACAGATTTCCTCAAATCGAGGAAAACTAAAATTTTGGATTACCTGCAAGGTCCGTACGGACCTTATTGCAGTTTTCTTACACTAGAAATAGAGGGCTCCCCCTCCCTCATTTTTACACATTTTCCCTCTTCTCTCCTCTCCCCCCAGCCTTCAGGCTCCCCTCTAAGACCCTTCGGGGCACTCACGGCCCCTTTCGGATCCTTCCGAGGCCTTCCGAGCCCCCTTGTGGTGCTTCGAAGCCTCCCCGAGCACTCCTGCGACGCTCCCGCGCTGCCCCGAGGCACTCTCGAGGTACTCTGAGGCCCCTCGTGGTACTCCGAGGCCTTGCCTGGTCTTTCCCGAGGCGTCCCGGCTCTTTCCGAGTCAAACCGGCGATCCCAAACCACGCCGAACCTCTGCCCGAATTCAACCAACGATTCCAAACCACGCCGAACCCCTACCCGAATCCAACCAACGATTCCAACGCACGCCGAACCTCTGCCCGAGTGATCCCTGCGATCCCAACGCACACCGAAACTCTGTCCGCAGACAACCGGCCCCTTTTCCGAAGCAATCCCGGTCCGTACCGAAACACTATTCCGTCCTCAAACACTATTTCCCTGCGGAAGACAGACACGAACCAACATTGGTAAGACTTCCTTCCTATACTATTTCAATACATTTCAATAAAGCAGTGTACAATGTAGACATCTGACACAGCATGCATTTTTAAAAGCACACACACACACAATAGTTAAAGAATATTAGGGGTATTCGAAAGACTCATTTTACGAGGCGACTCGGGTGAGCTCTAAGATTCTAATATTCTCTTCCCGAGGAGTCATCTGACCTCCGAACTCAAAAATCTCATCATACAACAAAAAACAGTTTATTTTTAAACTGATGCCCTTTTTCAATGTTTTGGGCTTAATAAAAACGGCGTGGCGACTCTACAAGCAAAAACACGGCGAGACACCTCCCAACTAACGCAAAAGCGGAATAAGCTAGATGTCGGGGCGCAAACGCGCTGCCTCTCGGATCCGGGCGACTTTCCCGAACGCGACGCAACGAAATGCGAGATGTCGGGGTCCCGCGCGCGAGCCGGATCCCGGGTAATTTCAGTTGGCGACTCCGCTGGGGATATTTTATTTTAAAAACTTTTAAACAAAACAAAAGATTTTTAAAACGATGATGAGGGTCAAACTTTCATTTTACCCCTTTCTTTAATTTTGTGTGTGTGTGCATGTGCTTTACATTTTTTATTTTATTTTACAAAAAAAAATAAAAATACAAAAAAATGCATCAATATAAATCTGTGCATACATTTAAAATTCTGCAAAACTTCTGTTTTACTCAGAAAAAGAATTTTAAAGACCGCACACTACGCGCACTGCTGCCTCGGTTACACCGCACACTACTCACACTGCTACCTCGGTTACACCGCACGCTACGTGCACTGCTGCCTCGGATACACTGGACACTACAACCCTTAACACGGGGTGGTCTCAGTTGCAGTTCGTTTGGCCTTCCTACGCCTCTCGGACGCGCACGGGATCATTCCAAACATCCCATCCTAGCCAAGCGTCAACCCTACACGTTTGAGTCTTGAGTCACACTCTGTCCCGGACCGGTTGGTTTTTACCCAGTCCGTGTCATACAAGCCTGGATACATATCCCATGCCGGCCATTTTCTGAGTCGAAACTCAAGATCCCTTGCGCAAGCAAAGCGATGAAAGGTCATGCTAAAATCTTGACCTGATCTTGATTTTCCGAAGCTACACCCAGACAATGTTCCGTCCCGGATATACATCCATGCCCACATGACACCATGTCATCAAGCCTCTGATACGTCGGCCATGACGATATGACCCATCCAACGCCTAACATCACAGATCCCTTGCGCAAGCAAGGTAAAGAGAGGTCATGTCGAACTCTTGACCTGATCTTGACTCAGGTGTCGGCTCGGCTCACTATTCACATGGCTAACACATTAAAACGAACATGACAGGCTCGGTCCTTAGGTTCGATTTTTGTTTTAGGCCGGTGGAAACCGCTTGCCCTATAGGACCCTCGCCCGGGGCTGTCCACCCTGGGATGTCGAAATACAGGTGCAAAACGAGGGGCTTATAGCCGCACAGATGGTCTCCACTGACCCAGGATCTAGCATAGTTGCGAAAAAGAAGAGCAATCTTTTCCAACCTACCTAGGACTCTGAGAAAACACGTTTTAAGTAAATTAAAACAACAAAAAAAAATGGAAACCGCATGTCACGTGAGCTTTCCCCCTTTATCCAAAAGGCCTTCCCGTGTCTAAACCTTGCCCATCACCCCCTCCAGCGAACCGAGAGTGGTTGAGAATACCCGAGAGCCGCCTTTTCAGTATCGAGGTCACAAGGTCCGATGACCACTTCCAGCTCAACGGCCCGCACCGTCCGCTGCTCCCCATGACAGATCAACGTATAACAGTGAGGGAAACGGAACCCCACCACTAAGGAACCTCCAGCACAATGGAGGAGGTGCTACGAGCCTTCGAAACCATCAAGAAGCGCCAAGAAGAGCGGCAAGCTGGATCGTAGACACCCGCGTCTTCGAGGAACCGTTGCAGCCTCCCAACCCGATGGAACCTTCGTTCTCATAGAAGACGATGAAATACCGGCTCCCCGGTTTCTCAAAGCTACCAAGAAGTCCCGCTCCGCCAAGCTACGAGATCCCAGAACGCAGCGGCTCTCGCTCAAAGCTCCCCTCAGCGTGGGCCAAGCAGCCCGACATGCCCGCCTCAAGCATAGTCCGCTTCCGCCCGCACATCAAGCTCAGTACCAACAGCACACATACGTGCCTGCTCTGCCAGATCCCAGTGCATCTCCGTATCCCCCAGGATTCAATCCTCTGCCTCTATACGAGCCTCGCAGCCATAATCAAAAATCCCCATGCCTACCAGGGACGGGCATCCCGAGCGGATATCCCGACATCTCAAACTTGCCACCTGCTAGTCTGCCACTTGGGGCTAACGAATCATTTCCCCAATTTCCAAACACAACCCTTAGCGGACCTGGCAATCACGCCCTCAACTTCAACACTCCAGGGTATGGGTTGGTATATACTCAACTAACTCCCCAAGACTCCCGAATGGCGATCCCATCAGCCAATCCACCTCCATCTTCGGTTTCCATCCCCGAAAACGATAACCCACCTCAACCTGCCGATCCCCACATGGCTTGGCTGATCGAGCAAATGAAGGACATGCAAGCCAAGCTAGCCAGTTCTCGGAAGGACTCCCTCCTGCCCACTGATCCAAGCAAAGTAGCCCCGCTCCCTCCGAAATTCAGGATGCCGGAAATGGAAAAGTTTGACGGGACAGAATGCCCAAAAACCCACATCGACACCTATGTCCTGGGTATGAGAGCCAAAGGGGCAACCCCTCAACAGGTGGCGAATCACTTTCAGCATTCTCTCAAATCCACAGCGCTAAGGTGGTTCCTCAATGTAAAGGCAGAAAATCGCTCCACGTGGGACCAAATCAGCGAGATCTTCCTAGAGAAGTACCGCGCCAACCTCGAGTGGGAAACGAACCGCCACGATCTGCAAGCCACCGAGCAAAAGAATGACGAACCAGTAGGTGAGTTTTACAAAAGATGGAAATGGAAGCTTAGCGAGATAATGGATCCGCTTTCCAAAGAGGAGCAAATGGACATCTTCCATTCCTGCCTCAAGCCATCTTTGAGGACTTTGATCAGCCACCATTTCTATCCAGATCTCCGTGCTATGGTCAATGCCGGAACAAAGTTTGAGAAGACTCTGAGTCTTCAGAAGACAACAGCAGCCCCTGCTTCGTCTTACCGCTATCGGACAAACCTGTCAACTTCAGCACCTGTACCGAACAAAGGAAAAGAAGTAGCCGGAACGGTACACTACATCCAGAACGGAGCTCAAGTAAACCGCGATCAAGCAGCCCCAAGGAATAACAATTCCCCTCGCTTCCCACAGTTCCATCATTTCGACAATCTTGAAATGCCCCTGGGCCAAGTATTTGAAGCTTTGGTGAAGCGAAATCTTCTCAAACCTCTCGAGAATTTCCAACCAAAGACTCCCAAACCCAACATGGATATGAGCAAGCACTTCGCCTTCCACAACTACCCCGGCCACACCACCGACAATTGCTTCGTACTCAAGCAGGTGGTCCAGGGACTAATCGAAGAAGGAAAGTTGGAACGCCCTCGTGGCCCCAATACCATCGGAAATCCATTCCCCCGAAATGATAGGGTGAACTCAATAGCCTTTGACGAAACTCCAAGCGAGATCAGACCCCCTGCAATTTCTGAAACCGTCAGCATGCTATCTCGCTATGACTGGGAACGTGAAACCAGAGTCAAAAGGTCTCGTAACCGGGAATCCAGACAAGAACACCCAAGGGCAACTGTCTCTCTATGATCTTTGCCCCGACCAAGGCATACTAATGGATGGATCGAACGCTCCCCAGAGGAGACTGAGTCAAATGGTAGCACAGGAAGCGGTCTAGCCTTCACATACGATGACTTGCCGATATGTGAGAATCGACACAACGAAACCCTCCTCATCCTCATAAAAATAGAGATGTTCTTCCTCCCGAACGTCTTGATTGATAACGGCTCCGCAGTCAACATCATCGCTTTGAGCACACTGAAACGACTCCGTATCGACCGCTCCCTGATAAGGCCTTCACCCCGGGTAGTCCGAGCCTACGACTCCACTGCACGACCAATCGTAGGAGTCATCAATCTGAGGATCCAATTCGATGCACAACTGGAGTCGATAGAGTTCCAAGTCGTGGAAATCAAACCAACCTTCTCTGCCTTGCTGGGACGACCTTGGATACATCAGATGAAAGCAGTATCATCTACTCTTCATCAATGCGTGAAATTCATCAATGCCAATGGAGTGATCGAGGTGATCCGCGGAAGCAGTACAATGGCAAGCGCTTGGCCGGCAAGCTACGACCCAGAAGAAGGTCCCGACATGATCGAATACTCTTCTCCAGATGAGTCTCCAATCCTGTCCCGCTACGAAGTGGATCCCTACATCCACGCTCTAAGCCGTGACGAGCTAGAAATCGAAGAGCTCATGGGTCAAGATGACAACTCTGACATATGCGACTGCGAAGAATGCTTAAGAGAAGATCAAGAGATGGACGCCCAGATGGAGATTGATCGAGGAGTAGACCCTTACTTCGCCGAAACCCTCTTGCAAACTGGCTCATCACCAATCCACCGGTACAAGACAACCCTTTGGCCGACACTCTCGGATCTCACGGGGACAGCCATCACAGCATAGTCCAATTCAACATCCCGGTGTCAGACCTAGATGAACAGTGGCGCAATCTCCTCCAAGGCCTAATCAGGGAAGGAGAGATAGCCCGCCCCCTCGAATCAGACATTGTAAATGTCGTCCAAGCAAAGATTCCAGATAAAGAGGCGAATTCTATGAAAATGATCAACATCAGCAAGAATCAACTCCGAATCAGCGAATGCTTCGCCCTCCTGGAAGTAGCCCTCAATAATTTATATTGTCCAGGACCCCCAAAATCTGGTAGCAACACCAATGGAGAGACATCATCAGAGGAGCAACCAAAGACCTCCGCGATCTGGTTTGAAATCGAACCACATGCAAGCTATTTTCCGGGAATCGTGCCAACTGAGGATTGGTCACCAAGGCCATTGCCACTCCCTCTAGAGCTACAGGCTACCCAGAGTAATGAAGCCTGGTCCAATCCCTCGTCGCCCATAGTCTAGCTTCGAGTCATGTTGTCTGTGAATTCATGTCTTTCGAGTCATCTGATGGCTCTACGCCGAAAGATCGTGAGTCTATAATCAACAATGTACAGTCTTTACGCTTTCAATAAAAGGTCCGACCTTTCTAGAATATCCTTTCATTGCATCTTTAACTGATGAACTAACTAACACACAACCGTTAATCACAATTCATCTAAACGAAAGAAGCAAGCACATTAATTGAATAAATGCATCAAGCAAACATTTAAGCATGTTGTCAAACGAGAGAAAAACCGGGCCCAAGCTGCCGAGGAGGTTTCAATCACAGCGATTTGCGAAATTGCTGAAGAGCCAAAGAGACGCCAGTCCAAAGCCATTTCCAGCACAGACCAGATCTTCCAACCTCAAGAACGGGAAACCGCCTTCATGAACGAAGAAGGCCAACACAGGGAAGGAGTCAAGGCCAAGAGAATCATGGCCCTAAAATGCCTCGCCTCCCACTTCGTCATCCTTGGGGACATGCTGTACAAAAAACACTACCAAGGACCACTCATACGCTGCATTAGCCAGGAAGAAGCAAACAAGCTCATGAGCGAAGTCCACAATGAGGCTTGCGGTCCCCACATGAATGACAGAGCCCTGATGTAAATCATTCTCAGGATGGGCTACTACTGGATTTCCATGGAGGCAGACTGTATCCACTTTGTCCGAAGTTGCGACAAGTGTCAACAGTTCTCCAACCTCAATCACCTACCCCCTCACGACCTCTACTACATGAGTACACCCTGGCCCTTCGCCACTTGGGGAATTGACGTCATCGGGAAAATCGCTCCACCGGCCAGCAACGGTCACGAGTTCATCTTAGTAGCCATCGACTACTTCACCAAATGGGTCGAAGGCAAGTCTTACAAGGTGCTCACCTCCAAGAAAGTCGAACATTTCCTCAGGGAAAACATCATCTGCCGATACGGCATCCCGAACGAGGTCATATCAGACAACGGCTCCCACTTTGAAGGGGAATGCGATGCATCACGCCGAATTCAAGATCACACGCCACAAGTCTTCTCCCTACCGGCCACAAACAAATGGCGCCGTAGAAGCAGCAAACAAGACCCTCAAACGGATCATCCGGAAAATGACCACCCGAGGACGAGATTGGCCCGAGAAGCTGCACCTTGCACTTTAGGGCTACCGAACATCAGTCAGAACGGCCACGGGAGAAACTCCATTCGCCCTGACATACGGGATGGAAGCAGTCCTCCCCATTGAATTGGAAATTCCCTCACTCCGAGTGCTGCTGGAAAATGACATCAACGAAGTCGAATGGCTCCGAAGCCGACACGACGAATTGGCTCTGCTAGACGAGCGACGACTAAAGGCCATGGAACATGTCCGAGCCTACCAAAGCAGGATGGCTAGAGCTTTCGACAAGAAAGTCAAATCCCGAGACATCAGGGAAGGCGACCTGGTACTCGAAAAGCCTCCCACTCGAACCAACCCACTGGGAAAATGGGAACCAACATGGATCGGCCCTTTCGTGGTTCAAAAGATCTTCTCCGGAGGTGCCATGAAGCTGACAGACCTAGACGGAAATCCCTTCATGAATCCAGTCAACGGAAGCAAACTCCGCAGATACTTCGCCTAAAGAAGAACAATTGTGCATCTCTTGGCACTCCATGTAGTGTCGAACTACGCAGACCTGAGCCCTCTAGTCCGGGGGAACGTAGGCAACCTTAATTGGTCCGATCTAAAAACACACAAAAAAGTCAAAAGTTTGAATGTCAACCAAAGACCTCCATCAAACTACACACTTTCCAAGAGCACGCCCCCAACGTCACCTTGACCAAGTCAAACAACAGCGGCAACATCAAAGGACATCCGAAGGTCACTCAACGTCAAACGACTAACCCATGTCTACTTCCAAGCCAGGGGCTTATCTTCGCCCTCACGCGTTTCAAAAAAATGAGCCGAGCAAGGGCTCTCAAACAAAAATAAAAAAATAATAATAAATAAAAAAAAATAAAAAAAAGCTCAAGCAGAAGCTGCGAAATTGAGGTCAAGAGCCCGACGCCAACAAGCAAGAGGCAAGGAAGCTACGAAAATGACCGTCAAAACGACTTGTCAGGGGATCATCCAACCTCTCAACCAAGCACAAAGCCCAGGCAAAGGGGATTGCCGTCAAGGCCAGTGCCGCTTCGCCCGCAAATGCAACAGAAAAGTCCAAAGATGGACGCCGTCAAGGTGCACAAAAGAAACAAAAAGCGAACAAGAGATCTTGCGTCTCGACAAAGCTTTAAAAGTAAATCACAAATCACTAACGGTTACAACATTTATTGATGAGTTCAAGCACGGTCTACTCTCAAATTCACAACATGCTAAAAGACAGCTTAATACATTTAACAAATAATGTGTTTGCAATGCAATGAATGGATACCTAGGAGGTCATTCCGCGCCATCTGCGCTTGTCCCCTCGCCATTCTTTCCTTTCTTTCCTCATCCCTGGCAAGTCTTCTTTCGCTCCACGTGAGCTAGCTCTGCGTCTCTCAATCCGAGATTAGGGGTCCTCCCCGTAGAGTCAAACAATCCAGCAGCTCTCAGGGCTTCATTCGCCCGTGCTTCGGCTCGGATCTCCTCCCCGCGAGTCTGCAAAAGAGGACCTCTCCCCGTCAGTCGGTCAACTCTGGTCTCGTAGTCAAACAAAGTGTCTCCCGTAACATCCTGAGGGTCGACTGTGCTTCGGCACTCCTAAGGCAATAGCTACTACGGCAATCGGCCCCGTAATCGCTCCACGCCGCTGCTCCCAAAGCCACTTGGGACTGCCCAACACGCCGCTCATACCAAGCCGTGCATCGGGTCGTCAATACGACACTCTCCCGATGTCTAAGGAGCACCACCTCGAGGGAAAGCGGAGTACTTCCATACCCTCGTAAAATACGTAAGAGCACCTGGAGCGGCCATACAAAGAGGAACTACCTCCGCAGCAGCAAGGTCATCCCAGCCTCAACAAAGGCTTCGCTTCATCCCAAACTGCCGGGAAACAAGCAACGGAATATAGAAGGAGGACCAAGACAAACCGGGAACTCTGACAACATAGGACCCTTCCTGCAAGGCCCTCCTAGTCTCGATCCCCCAGTGCGGAACCCACCAACGGATCTGATGCGTACCAAGCTGTGCCATCCATCTCTCCTAGGTGGACTGATCCATATCCAATATAAGAGGTCGCCGAGAAAATGACCACGGGCTAAACGACGTCGGAGCCTCGGGCATGGCCTGAAGTCTCTCTCGCAGCTACAAGGTGAGCAAAGCGGGGCTCCCCCCTCTCATAAACCGATCCCCAAGCCGCGCACTACTGCCGATACCATGAAGCGTCTCCCCCAAAGACCAACGGGACAATATCTTCTCCAGCTCTGCAGTGCCCAACCACATCTAGCAAAGCGACATCGCAAACCCCAAGGGAGCTGACCATGAAAAGCATCGCTATCACGCACAAGGAAAATGTATCCCACGAGACATCACTCTCATCATCAACCACGAACCTGTAAGTACCCAAATCTGGCTCTTGCCTTCCGGTAAAGTTTCCCGGTAATTCCTCGGACTTTCCTAGAGTTCCGGAATTATTCCGAAACTGTTCCAAAACATATAAGGGCTGAAGGGACTGCTTGGAGATTAAGAAACACGTTTTTCTTAATACCAAAAACCTTCTAGAATTGCCACCTTGCATGATTCTAGAAACATGCTGAGTCACACAGGATAATGCCGCACGGCTACATTAGCCAAGGACCTCTAGCCGCACGGCTTCATTAGCCTTATCCAGACTGCCTATAAATAGAGCCCTCCTCTTCCCATTTTAGACACCAACAACAAAACAACACAATCAGAGAATTACCAGCATAAAAACTCTCTCAAAATACTCCACGAAGATCAGGAAGTTGAAGGTGCCAAGAAGCTACCCCCCTCCTCCTTGAAGCCTCCAAAAGTTGGTCCCTCCGCTAGGCAAAACCCCAAGAAGAAGAGGTCACCACCATTGGTAACCTCTCACTCCCTTACCTTGCATTATATTTGCTCTATGTGATTTAATTGCTCATTGCATTCATATATTGTCGTTATCTTGCTTGGGACTTGGCATTTATCATTAAAGATCCTATCTTTGTCATATCCCCCTCCCCCTTTTGCATCTTTTTCATGAAATAAGCATCACTTGCTATTAAAAATGTAATCTTTATATTCAAAGGTGCATCCTTTGCACCTAAAAATCCCTTTTTACATAAAAATGTCATCTTTATGCATCTTTTGCTCATAAAAATGCAATCTTTCCATTCAAAATGCATCCTTTGCATATAAAAATCCTATCTTGCATCCTTTGCATCTAAAACCCATCTTTATGCTTCCTTTGCATCAAAGATCATCTTTTTATCATCAAATTAGCATCCTTTGCATATTAAATACTATTTTCCACCATAAAATGCATCCTTTGCATAAAAATCATGTCTTTAATCAAAAGCATCCTTTGCAACCCAAAAATGTCATCTTTCACTAAAAATGTCATTTTTACATGCATTTCCCCATGTCCCCATTAGCAAACCTTCGGAATGGACCGGTGTAAAGATCCTATCTTTACATCGTTTCTTCCATTAAAGGTGCCACAATCTCATTAGAAAGGGATAAACCTTGAACCTATATCTCCGATTATCACTTAAGACGAGCATGAAGCATCTATATAAGCTCAATCGTCTTAAGGTGTAGGATTGATGGGCTAAGGTCACTCCTTTCCTAAAGAACCTCATTTTGGACTATAAAAGAGAGTCTTTCTCTCGATCACGCAAGTCCCGAGGTTAAAAAGCGATGATCACAAGTCCAAGATGAGGACGGGATCAAAATCCCGAATACATAAAATCCAAAAAATCCCGAGCGACAACCAACAAATGGTTTGTACGTCCGAAAGACAACATGGGACATTCCCCCCCCCCTCTTTTCAAACACATGTACACAAGAAAACAAGCAAGCAAGCACGATAAACGGAATCTAGGGAGACTTGCTACGGCAAGGCACCTTGGGTGAACGACGATCCATTCTTCCCAAGGGGTAACTTAACCTCCGAACCCATAAAAACCTTTTTTTCAAAGTTTTGAGGAAATCAAAATGGCGTGGCGACTCCGTTTTTCAAATTAAACCGGATGTTTTCAAACTCGTGTGAATCCAACAAAAACAAAATTTGGGCACACATTCACAGTTTGGTGACTCCGCTGGGGAATATCCCAAAGGAGAAAAGCTTTCATTTTTAAAATAAACGATACCCGGTATATAGGTGGAAACCACTAACCTTCCTGTATTGCTCCCTAACCCGGGGCTTGGGATAAACAGTGGTTTAACAATCCCACGTACCGGTATCACTTTTCGAAAAAAATAATAAAAGAAAGCTTTTCCCTTTGAGCGGGTTAGACTCCCATCACGAATTCCGTTTATCTTGCTTGCTTTCTTTGCCTTGCATTGCATCATTTGCATCTTGGGATTTGTGCATACTTTGAACAGGAAGCCTTCTCAAGGCTAAAAGGTGCCTAAAAAATTTGGGAAACAACCTGAAATAGCAAAGGAGTGGAACCTGGAAAATTGATCCATGCAGTCGTACGGCTCAATCCTCCTTGGATTTTGACCGGGTGACCTCAGTGGCAATTCCACCAGGAAAAATTAAGGTTAATCTGGCAGCCTTGGCAGCTTGGGGCTATTCAGTTCCAAGACTGACTGGGGCTCCCAGAAAATTTACGTGCTTATTAGCTGCATTTTCCCCGTCCCGAAAATCATTCCTTTAAAACACATTTCTGAAAATCTCTGTTTTAACTCAAAAAGGAACATTTTTAGGAGGCCGCACACTACGCGCACCTTATATATCCTGTACACTTTGCACGCACGTCCCTTTAAACCCGGGGTGGTTTTTCAGCTGCAGTCACGGACAGCCTTACGATGCTCCCGGGCGCGTACGGAATCACCCCAAACTCCCCATGGCAGCCAGTGTCGACCAATGCACAGTCCGTGTCACACGTTTCAAAAAACCGTGACTTTTGGTTGGTTTTTGGTCTAGTCCGTGTCATATAGCCCAAGTTGCATATCCCCGTAAAGGTCAAGTCTTAGTTCATAACGGAAGTCAAAATCTTTCGCTCAAGCGAAACTCTGCCGAAATTCCGACAAGGAAAAAAATCGGTAGAATCTTGACTCCGACATTGACTTTGACCTTGACCCGCACGAAATGCGTAAGAGTCAAGACCGAGTCCTTGCCGAAAATCCAAAAGATCTTTCGCTCAAGCGAAGCTCTGCCAAAATTCCGACAAGGAAAAATTGGCAAGATCTTGACCCAACATTGACTTCGATTTTGACTCACGCACAGTGTATGCAACGAAGTTCAATGTGACACTGTGTCATCCGACTTTTATCGCCCGACCCATGCCTATTATCTTCTCGGACATTACCTAAAAGTCAAAACGTCAATCGCGCAAGCGAAATTCTGCCGAAATTCTGTTAAGGCTGAAAGACGAGACTTTCCCGGTACTGCCTTGACTATAATCTGCATCGCTCGTGCGTTAAAAGTTCCGATGACCCGCTAGACCCGTTAGGAGCGTTCTTTTCTCTCAGTCGGTGGGATCCGCGTGCCCTATAGGACCCTCGCCCGGAGCTGTCCACCCTGGGAGGTCGAAATACAGGTGGAATACGAGGGGCTTATAGACGTAGTGACGGAACCCACTGATCCAGGATCTAGAGTAGTTGCGAAAAAGAAGGGCAGAACCCCTTTTCCAACCAAATAGAAATTAATAAAAGACACTGTTTTTAAGTAAACTGGAAGATTCCTAATTTGCATATTGCTTGAGCCTTCAAACTAAACACCTACCCCGAGTCTAAACCTCTCCTATCCCTTTCCCGCAGCCGAGAAATAAGTGGGTGAGAACACCGGTCAGCGACTTGTTAGTGCGGGAATTCTCGAGCAGTTCGCGAGAATCCTCGCTTTGTCACCCGAGAGTCGAATGGCCGATTTGACAGAGAACGATCCGGTTTGGGTAACCGGATGACTGGGAAGAAGAGCTAGCCTATAACCAATGCCCTCCTCCATCCACATATGATCCATTGCCAAAGACTGTCCCTTTTCTACCCTTCCCAATGTCTCAAGCCATCAGGGTCCCGACACCCTCTCCTCCTCAGATAAGACCCAGCTTTGTTCCCTACCAACAGAGAGCAAACGCCACAGCTATCCCCGTAACGCAGCCTCTGCATTACCCCATGGGACTCTTTCCTTCCACTCAACTGAGCCAAATGTCCCTACATTAGAATTCCAAGACTGACCTTTCTAACTTTGTTAATGCTCGTGAATTTGCCTATCTCCTGCATGCGGCAGTGAAGAGTCAGTCGGAAATGAGAACAGGAACGGGTGGATTTACAGTGACGATGACAGTTCAGTAGAAGGAATGAACCTGGAGTCGACGGAAGTGAAAACCAGAGGGCAAGATGAAGTAGAAAACCACAGACCTGGAATAGGAGATGGAATTACTTCAAAGTGTATCTGTAGCCTGTGTGAAGGTTCGAAAGAGGAAAAGGATGAGGCAGCATATGAATTCTACATCCTAGAATTCAATACCCCTTACAAAGACTTAGTCATTGAGTGGATGGTTTTAATTGAAGCTTTAGCTGAAAGAGGGAAGTGGGCTCCGCCCACCGATCTAGAACACGTAAGCGTCATTGAAGCTAAACCCCCGTCGGGAAGAGTAGACTCCATTGCAGTTCTGAGAATCACCCCTGAGACCTTGTCTGAAGAAGAGTGTATGGATGCCCTGGAAAGAGTCCTAAAGTTTGAAGCGACCCCGGTCCCCTTTATATCCTATGATGACAGCGATGTTTTCTTGGTAATTCCCAAGTCAGAGGAAGGGTCCAAGATACCTCTGATATGGCGCCAAGTATCCCGACCTGCTTTTGCCCTCATTGGTCATCAGAGTCAAGATGAGAGTTCTCACGAGAGTTACTGTAGTGATACTGAGGAAGACACAAATAAGTGCCGAAGGAGCAAAGAGAGGAATGGTTAGCCCAGAAGCCTAAAAGCCCAGAAAACCTTCCCGACAGTAAAGAACAGGAATCCGCCATGAGGTTTGACCCCGTAGAAATCCTTCTCGATGATGGAATTTCCCATTTCAGAAAATGCTTGGCTAATGTCAAAGATGCCGTCAGAAAGCTAACCCCTAGAGAAAGGAGGGACATGCTTGACAGTGATGAGGAATGTGATCCCACTCTGTTGAAAAGATTGCTAGGTCCGGATGAGGAAGCCATTTGCCCAGCTCCAAACTCTGAAGGTGATAATTCCTGTTGCATGCTGACCTTGAAAAGCTTGAACGAGACTGTGAAGGCTTTAAACGAGGAAGGTGAAGTTGAATCCAGCAGGCTGTTGAGCCAATTAGGGAGTCAGAACTCAGAAAAAGCCAGAAAGCCATTAACCTGGGATTAGATTCGGGAAGCCGCCTATGCCTCTGGTAGTGCGGTTAATCAGTAGAGTTGGCCATACGCCAGTAAGAGCCCGCCTCTAACCTTGAAAGAGCTGACAGAATCCTCCAGTAGGAATGATGATTCAGAGAAGTCAAAAGTCTATGTGATGACTCGGTCCGGACAGATGAGTGTTGAATGTACCTAAGGGTGATAAAAGAAATGCCGTCTCTCGAGCCGAAAATGTACAAAAGACCCTATAAGCCAGAAGCAGAAAAGCCAGATTCTGACAAGGAGGATCCAGTGCTGACTCAATTGAAGTGTACTCAGGCCAATATCTCCTTGTGGTCCTTGTTAACCTCTTCATACCCTCATAAGCTGAAGCTCAAAGAAAGTTTGGCCAAGACCATGGTGCCCATAGATGTCACCCCAGACGAGGTCGTCCAGATGATTGGAAGTATCCACTATGGAAACATCATTACCTTCACCGACTTGGACCTGCCAAAGTATGGGGCTAGTCATAACGAACCCCTTTACATCACAGTCCAGTTAGAAGAACGTCAGTTGCCACGAGTATTAGTTGATGGAGGGTCTGCAATGAACGTCCTGCCAGCAAAAATGATGGACTTATTGGATTTGAAGCCAACGGATTTGAAGCCTTCTAGTCAGACTATTAAGGCCTACGACTCTACTGAACGATCAGTTTTGGGGATTGCTACTCTCAAGTTGTGGTTCGGAAAAAAGGTCATGGATGTTGACTTCCAAGTAATTGACATTCCGATCTTGTTTACTACTCTGCTGGGACGCCCTTGGATTCACCAGATAAATGGGGTAGCCTCTACTTTGCACCAGTGCGTCAAATTTCAGTCTAGCGATGGTACTATCACCACTATTTATGGAGACAGTGTCACGGTGGAAGGAACCAGCACTGGAGGTATCCCGATATTGGAAATTAAGCATGATGATGAAGGGTTTGCCTTGACCAGATTCTCTATAGCTTCTTCCAAAGCACAAGTGTGTTGCACTGACCTCACCACTACCTCCGATAAAATCCCCCCTGCCATGAGAATGATGAGAAAAATGGGTTATCTTCCGGGGCTTGGATTGGGCAAAAGACTGCAGGGTCGCAATACCATCATTGATGTAAAGGAACAGACTACCAGATATGGCTTGGGATACAAAACGAACTCTCGGGATGGCGTAAAAGCTAAAGGCACAGCCCAGGAAAACAAAGTGAAGGGGTCCATCTCTATCCCTACAGGTTATCCCCGACCCATTACTTCACAAAAGGGGACACAATATAGTGAGAGCGATCACCAAATCTCCTTGAAGAAAACCCTTCTGGAAAACCTTGAGAAAGTTAGGGGAAAACCAGCAAATCCTGTTCGAAGGATGTTCCTTGACTTACCAGACATTCGTGGGGCTACCACTACCGTTCAGAACGAGTATGTCTTCAAAGAAAATTCAGACAGTGTCAAGGAGTCAGCATTCAGGGTAATGGATTTCTCCGCCTTTGAGTTAGCTCTTCTGAAGATCAGCCAGATAGAAGCTGCCAGTAGTGAAGACAGTGAGTGGGGCTTGCAGAAGTTGTTTGATGAAGAAGCACAGATCCCAGATTTGATCGACTTCAGCTCAGATGATGAGGTAGTTGCCGTAATAGGAGACGGTGGTGAAGATCCTTTTGATCCCCGCACTTTGGTGACTAAGACAGAGATGTCGTTGAAGAATTGGGAGACATTTTCTGGACCGATAGCCAGCCGACAGCAAATGATCACGGAGCTTGGATTGGTACCACGTCCTTCTCAGCCCAGTCGTGTCAAACACCCTGTCGTCCATACAGTTGAGTCAGGAATCTTTGAATTCCAGTCCTCTGAGTCATCCGAAGGCCTCACGCCTGAGGATTATGAATATGTAATCGATGTCATCTTTCCTCTTGCTTTGAATGAAATGACAGATCTTTCTGATTATCCCCTTATTGCCAACTTAACAAATGATAAATTAACTCAAAACTTAACAACAGTTAATAATGAATCATTTGAACAAGATGCAAACACACTAAACGAACAATACATTAAAAAAATCTTTAAGGAGTTACGTAAAAGAGGAAAACCGGGCCCAAGCTGCCGAGGAGGTTTTGACAAGTGTTAACTTGGGTACTATCAAGGAACCTAAAGAGACACAGATTGGAAGCTTCCTCCAGGGGTTGAAAGGGACAGACTGGTTAATCTGCTCAGAGAATACATGGACGTCTTTGCGTGGTCGTACAAGGATATGCCGGGGCTAGACAGTTCAATAGTAGAGCACGTAATCCCTCTAGCACCGTATGCTAAGCCGGCAGCGTAAACTAAGGAAAATCAAGCCATAATGGTCTCTACAGGTCAAAGAAGAAATTGAGAAGCTATTGCGGGTAGAATTCATCAGAGTCATCGAATATCCGACATGGTTGTCCAATATTGTGACCATAACCAAGGCCAATGGGAAGGTGCGCTGCTGTGTAGATTTCCGGGATCTGAATAAGGCCAGCCCCAAAGACGATTACCCCTTGCCAAACATAGACATCCTGGTGGACTCCACTGCCAAATACGAAGTCAAATCCTTCGTTGACGGCTTTGCAGGCTACAACCAGATCAAGATGGCCGAAGAAGACCAAGAAAAGACAGCCTTCACCACGCCGTGGGGAACTTACTGCTATACAGTAATGCAATTTGGGCTCAAGAATGCCGGGGCTACTTATCAAAGGGCAGCGACCGGGCTTTTTCATGACATGATCCACAAGGAGATTGAGGTCTACGTAGACGACATGATAATCCACTCCAAAGGCGAGGATGGGCAGCACTTTGTTGACCTGCGAAAGTTTTTTGAGAGGCTGAGATAACATTCCATGAGACTAAACCCTTCTAAATGTACCTTTGGAGTGACAAGGGGAAAAGTACTTGGGTATATGGTCACAGAGCGAGGTATTGAAGTCGACCCCCGAAAGATCAAAGCCATTATGGACATGAGGCCACCTCAAACCCAGACAGAAGTCAAAAGCTTTATGGGCAAACTGCAGTACATCAGCCATTTCATCAACCAGTTGACCACTATGTGCGAGCCCATCTTCAAGCTCATGAAGAAGAACGTAGATACAGAGTGGACCGAAGAATGCCAGGATGCCTTTAACCAGATCAAAGCATACTTAGTACATCCTCCAGTGCTATGCCCCCCACATAGACAGAAACCTCTTCTGCTCTATCTTACTGTCACTGATATGGCAGTTGGGGCTATGCTTGCTCAGGAGAAGAAAGACTCTCGGGTAGAAAATGCCATTTACTTTGTCAGCCGGAAGCTACAGGGAAGTGAGCTCAATTACTCAGCATGTGAAAAGACTTGTGTAGGACTGGTCTGGGTAGTCGGTAAGCTGAAGCATTATATGCAAGTCCACCCTGTGAACTTGGTCTCGAAAATGGACCCCATCAAGTACATCTTCGATAAACCTTCCCTGTCGATGTGTCTAGCAAAGTGGTCCTTCTTCTTAGCAGAGTACGACATCAACTACGTGACCAGAAAAGCCATCAAGGGTCAAGCATTGTCAGACCATCTGGCAAATTTCCCCAGTAATGAGGACTGCGGGCCTGAACCCCAATTCCCAGATGAAGGGATCTTTGTAGTTGAGCCTGAGAACCGATGGCAGCTATTCTTTGATGGAGCTGCTAACAAAAGAGGAAATGGCGTAGGGATGCTACTGGTTGATCCGAAAGATGAGCACACTCCCATAGCCCTTAAGTTGAACTTCCCTGCCACGAACAATGTTGCCGAGTACGAAGCCTACATTGCTGGTTTAGAAGCTGCCCTAGAAAGGAATGTCAAGGAGCTTGAAGTTTACGGAGACTCAGCCCTGATCATTAACCAGGTCTCCAACAAATGGAAGACTGTGGACCCTAATCTTCAGCGGTATCATGCCTATATGGAGGAGTTAACTGGACAGTTCAGAGAAGTGACTTTCCACTACTTGCCAAGGGAAAAGAACAGATTCGCAGATGCCCTAGTGTGAATGTGTGCCCAAATTTTTTTTTTGTTGGATTCACGCGAGTTTGAAGACATCCGGTTTAATTTGAAAAACGGAGTCGCCACGCCATTTTGATTACCTCAAAACTTTGAAAAAAAGGTTTTATGGGTTCGGAGGTTAAGTTACCCCTTGGGAAGAACGTTTGGCGTTCACCCAAGGTGCCTTGTCGGAGCAAGTCTCCCATGATTTCATTAATCGTGCTTGCTTGCGTGCTTTCTTGTCTGCATGTGTTTGAAAATAAGGAGGGAATGTCCCAAGTCGTCTTCCGGACGTACAAACCATTTGTTGGTTGTCGCTCGGGATTTCTTGGAATTTATGTATTCGGGATTATGATCCCGTCCTCATCTTGTGACTTGTGATCATCGCATTTTTAACCTCGGGACCCTCGGGACTTGCGTGATCGAGAGAATGACTCTCTTTTTTGGTCAAAGATGAGGTTCTTTAGAAAAGGAAGGTCCTTAGCCCATCAATCCTACGCTTTAAGACGGTCGAGCTCGTATAGATGCTTCATACTCTTTCTTAAGCGATAATTGGAGATATAGGGTTCAAGGTTGTCCCTTTCTAAAGAAATATGGAACCTTTAATGGAAGGAACGATGTAAAGATAGGATCACCGGTCCGTTCCTAGGTTACTAATGGGGGAATGGGGGAAATGTATGTAAAAATGACACTTTAATGAAAAGATGACATTTTTGGGTTGCAAATGATGCACTTAGTTTAAAGAAATGATCTTTATTGCAAATGATGCATAAAGATTTGATTTTTATGCAAATGATGCATTTTTGAAGAAATTGGCATTCATTATGCAAATGATGCATAAAGATTGCATTTTGAAAAGCATATGATGCTAGTTTATGGTAAAGACATGGTCTTTAAAGCAAATGATGCTTGGAAAAGTGATTTTGGATGCAAATGATGCATTTTGGTTGAAAAGATTTGATTTTTATATGCAAAGGATGCATGAAGATGACATTTTTATTTGAAAATGGGGGTTTTAGGTGCAAAGGATGCACCTTTATAGGAAAAGACTACATTTTTATGACAAATGATGTCTAATGCATGCAAAAAGGGGAAGGGGAATATGAAGATATTCTCTTTAATCTACCAAGTCCCAAGCAATATAAAAGTAATGCAATGAGCAATTTATAAAGCAATTAGGATGCGAGGTTAGGGCGTGCGAGGTTACCAATGGCTTCCTTCTTCTTCGGGCGGAGCTAGGAGGAGAGGTTGGTCTTGGATCTTCAAGGAGGAGGGAGGGAGCTTCTTGGCCTTCTTCTTCACCTTCTTGGATCTTCAACAGCCTCTTGGGAGTATTTCTTCGTATTATATGTGGTGTTGTTGGAAATTGTTGTTGAGAAATGGGTAGAGGAGGGCTCTATTTATAGGCAGTCTGGATAAGGCTAATGAAGCCGTGCGGCTAAGGACAGCAAGCTAATGCAGCCGTGCGGCATTATCCACAATGACTCAGCATTCTAGAACCATGCAAGGTGGCAAATTCTAGAACCTTCCCTCCTAATTAAGAAAATCGTGTTTCTTAATTAGGAAGGATCCCCTTCAGCCCTAAATTAATTAAAAACAGTTCCGGAATGTTTCCGAAACACTAGGAAGGTCTGGGGAATTACCGGAAAACTTACCGAAATTGCCGGGAAATTTAACCGGAAGGCATGAGCCAGATTTGGGTACTTACAGAATCCCCTCGGCAACGTCACTTGCAAGGCGAGTGGGGTTGTTGATAGAAAAGGATCCGATCTGGCGAATGCCGAGACGGATTGGGAGACCAAGGTGGTCGAGTGGCTGAACCTCTTATGAAAGGCTACCTACGTATCCCGGAGGAATCAAGCCAGGCCGTAGTTCGGAATCCACTGGGGAAAGGGGGGCGTCAAATGTGACGAATTGGCTGAACCTAAAGTAGGCTACCTACGTATCCCGGAGGAATCAAGCCAAGTCGTAGTTCGAACTTTGACTGAATCGAAATGTTATTCTTCCAACTTGGAATAACGGAGATCGAAACATAGAGCGAAATGTCATTCTTCCATCTTGGAATGACGGAGATCGCGAGAGAGATCGAAATGTCATTCTTCCACCTTGGAATGACGGAGATCGAAAGAGAGAGCGAAATGTCATTCTTCCACCTTGGAATGACGGAGATCGCGAGAGAGATCGAAATGTCATTCTTCCACCTTGGAATGACGGAGATCGAAAGAGAGAGCGAAATGTCATTCTTCCACCTTGGAATGGCGGAGATCGCGAGAGAGATCGAAATGTCATTCTTCCACCTTGCTATGACGGAGATCGAAAGAGAGAGCGAAATGTCATTCTTCCACCTTGGAATGACAGAGATCGCGAGAGAGATCGAAATGTCATCCTTTCACCTTGGAATGACGGAGATTGAAAGAGAGAGCGAAATGTCATTCTTCCACCTTGGAATGACGGAGATCGCGAGAGAGATCGAAATGTTATTCCTTCAACTTGGAATCCACCTTGGAATGACGGAGATCGAAAGAAAGAGCGAAATGTCATTCTTCCACCTTGGAATGACGGAGATCGCGAGAGAGATCGAAATGTTATTCCTTCAACTTGGAATAACGGAGATCGAAAGAAAGAGCGAAATGTCATTCTTCCACCTTGGAATGACGGAGATCGCGAGAGAGATCGAAATGTCATTCTTCCACCTTGGAAGGACGGAGATCGAAAGAGAGAGCGAAATGTCATTCTTCCACCTTGGAATGACGGAGATCGCGAGAGAGATCGAAATGTCATTCTTCCACCTTGGAATGACGGAGATCGAAAGAGAGAGCGAAATATCATTCTTCCACCTTGGAATGACAGAGATCGCGAGAGAGATCGAAATGTCATTCTTCCACCTTGGAATGACGGAGATCGAAAGAGAGAGCGAAATGTCATTCTTCCACCTTGGAATGACAGAGATCGCGAGAGAGATCGAAATGTCATTCTTCCACCTTGGAATGACGGAGATCGAAAGAGAGCGAAATGTCATTCTTCCACCTTGGAATGACGGAGATCGCGAGAGAGATCGAAATGTTATTCCTTCAACTTGGAATAACGGAGATCGAAAGAAAGAGCGAAATGTCATTCTTCCACCTTGGAATGACGGAGATCGCGAGAGAGATCGAAATGTTATTCCTTCAACTTGGAATAACGGAGATCGAAAGAGAGAGCGAAATGTCATTCTTCCATCTTGGAATGACGGAGATCGCGAGAGAGATCGAAATGTTATTCCTTCAACTTGGAATAACAGAGATCGCGAGAGAGATCGAAATGTCATTCTTCCACCTTGGAATGACGGAGATCGAAAGAGAGAGCGAAATGTCATTCTTCCACCTTGGAATGACGGAGATCGCGAGAGAGATCGAAATGTCATTCTTCCACCTTGGAATGACAGAGATCGAAAGAGAGAGCAAAATGTCATTCTTCCACCTTGGAATGACGGAGATCGCGAGAGAGATCGAAATGTCATTCTTCCACCTTGGAATGACGGAGATCGAAAGAGAGAGCGAAATGTCATTCTTCCACCTTGGAATGACGGAGATCGCGAGAGAGATCGAAATGTTATTCCTTCAACTTGGAATAACAGAGATCGAAAGAAAGAGCGAAATGTCATTCTTCCACCTTGGAATGACGAAGATCGCGAGAGAGATCGAAATGTTATTCCTTCAACTTGGAATAACGGAGATCGAAAGAGAGAGCGAAATGTCATTCTTCCATCTTGGAATGACGGAGATCGCGAGAGAGATCGAAATGTCATTCTTCCACCTTGGAATGACGGAGATCGAAAGAGAGAGCGAAATGTCGTTCTTTCGCCTTGGAATGGCGGAGATCGCGAGAGAGAATGGATTTTGTAAAGAAGTAGGAAGGACTCGATGATTTTTGTAAAGAAAGTGGGACGTACCCGATAATTTTATAAGGAAACGGGGCGTACCCTGATAATTTTTTTGTAAAATAGAATTAGAAATACCAAAGGCAAATAAAATGAGCCACAGGGGTAAATTTGTAAAATAATCCTCGGGGGAGCCTTTGGAGGAAAATTTGATCGAAAATGATTGGAAATGCCGGGGGCACAAGGGGTAAAACAGACCTATGAGGGATAAAATCGTAAAATTGAGCCTTCGGAGGCAAAATTGTAAAAACAAGCCACAGAGGCTTAGTATATCGCACGGCATAATAGGCCCATTTGTGATTCATTAAAATTCGCACGATCGTCATTTTGAAACTCAATTGGACTTGAAATTGAGAGGGAGGCGGCAGTGAGAAGAGAGAGAGAAAGCGAACATTGAGAGGGGAGATTCGAGAGGATCAAGAGAAATCAAACACTTTTAGTTTGATTCAATTGGAAAAATGCCTCCTAGGCTCTATACGACCAAAAGGGGACCTCGGCCACGCCGAATTAGCTAATCGACGAAAGGGGGTGACCAAAGTGGTCGGTTAGTTGGACTTTTATGAAAAGCTTACGCACCATTGAGGAATGGGGAAAGAAAAAGGTGACCAATGTGGTCGGATGGCTGGACCTTTTATGAAAGGCTACCTACGTATCCCGGAGGAATCAAGCCTTGGTCGTAGTTCAAGCATCACTAGATAGGTTAGGAACGATGTCTAGGATCCTTGAGGTTTTGACAATTAATGGAGGTTGTCACCTGATTGACAATTAATGGAGGAGACGTTATCCCATTTGGCGATAACGGAAGGTTTTCCGGAGGAGACGTTATCCCATTTGGCGATAACGGAAGGTTTCCCGGAGGAGACGTTATCCCATTTAGCGATAACGGAGGGTTTCCCAGAGGAGACGTTATCCCATTTGGCGATAACGGAAGGTTTCCCGGAGGAGACGTTATCCCATTTGGCGATAACGGAAGGTTTCCCGGAGGAGACGTTATCCCATTTGGTGATAACGAAGGATTTTTAGGAGACAACGTTATATCCATTTGGATGTAACGGGAAAACTTGGGAGAAAGTGTTATTCCATTTGGAGATAACGAGAATATTTTGGGCAAAAGTATTTCCTATTTTGATTTGGTAATCAATTAAGGTTATTTTTCTTTGTGCATGTCACATGAGCCATGGGCTGACTCTTTTGCGGAAAGGCAATGTGAGGGTTTTTTATGAAACAATGTGTTTGGATGCATGTATTTGGGAACTGTTTGAGAACGGGTTTTGAGCAAGTGGGGTCGTATCCCTTGGGTGTGGGTGAACATGCTTTGTTGTTGAGATTTTGTCTGCGTGGACTAGAATTCCCTCTTGAGCTGAGATTGGGTTTGAACTTCAGGTCTCGGTGAATGTTCCTTTCTCACACTCTGGCATTTGAAGCTGATGCTGACAGGCTTTTACAACCAAAGACTAACGCAGATGTCGAAGCGACCAAACCTCTCTTCTAGGGATGGATGCGACTTATCGAAGCCCCGGTTGGATGAACTGAGTAGGCAAAGTTTTAGGTTACGAACAAGTGACTTGGTAAAGCCCCAATCTGATGACCTAACAGAAATCCCAATATGATTGAGTGCTGGAAGTGATCCTGAGGATGATCTGAACAAAACTAAATCCATCTAGGGACCTAGTGAGGAACCCAATGCGAACCCCAAAAATGGCTAAAGAAGCCCCAGTTTAAAGAAATGGCTTGACAAAGTCCCAACCTTGAGGAATTTCGAGGCAGCCCTAATGCGAATTGTAGCAGAAGAGGGAAAACCTATCCTTTTTTTTTCTCTTTTTTTTTTTTAGTCAATCAGTCAACCTTAAGAAGATGTGAAAGAAAAGATTCTTAGAAATTTATACATGCAGGGGCATATTTTTCGAAAGATGGGAATAGATCCCGATTTTGTGTTATTTTGATGGCCTTATTTCGACGTAGGCACGGAACTCGCTCTGGGTTTGACTCTTTTGAGAGAGTATAAGCGTAGAAGGGTTTGTAAAAGTGTATGAAAGCCCCTGCTGACAGAAAATCAGTGTTTAGCACTATTCTTCCTAAGATGTAGAAAAGGAAGACTTGTCAAGACATCTGAAAACTTGTTTTATTTACAATGATCACAAAATTGCTTAAAACCCTTTATTGATGTTCGGGTTATTCAACCACTAATCTCGATATGAACAAACATTCTTATTAATCATGAGGAGAAATTCAACCAGTGTCACGGATCAAGGTTGGCTGGTGTGAAAGAAAAGATTGTGTATAGGGAGGCCATTGATGAGATCGGGTTTTCTGGAATCTGACTGTGTCTATGGGAGAGGTCATTTGATGAGATCGAGTTTTCAGGGATTTGGATATGCTTATGGAAGAGGCCACTGATGAGACCGAATTTTTCGGGAATTTAAATGTGTTTATGACCGGACCATCTCTGGTTGCCTACGTTCCCCTCATTGTGAGGAGCCCAGGTCGCCGTAGTTCGGCCTTGGCCGGACTGTGTTTGGATTTGGGAAATGGGATTTGTGGTTCCTTTAGTGAAAAGGCTTAGGATGAGATGATGAGGCGTGGGCCTCGGGATGATTCCTTGACCAAGTCATTTCGGACGGTTGCTTCTGATTTTCATCTTTCATTGGGGGAGAAGGGATTTGCACGTGCCTAAAGGCTTACGAAATGCTTCGGCTTTGCTTCGACCGCCCCATTGTTATCGAAAACTTTCATTCTTTGAGCTTTGATTTTGCACATCCGTCAAGCTTTTGATGGGCGGTCTTTGGGTCCTTGGCCTCATTTTCTTTTATTTTCTATGTGCAACCTGTTTTTGCCTAGGCGCCCTTTTTAGGGATTTTCGGTCTAGTGGGCATTACTCTTTTTGCACCGAGATTTTTTTTCTTCTTTCTTTTTATATATGTGCAACCCTTTTTTTTGCCTAGACTGCCCTTTTTAGGGATTTTCGGTCTAGGGGCATTACTCTTTTTGCACTACATTTTTTATTTTATGAAGCACCTGAGGGCCAAGGCAAGCCTCTGCTTGAACTTTCTTGATATCCTTGAGGTCTAAGGCAGGCTCCTAGGTCGTTGTCGACACGGGGTCAATCTTTCGAAGCTGAGTGGCCTTTTGTTGTCCCTTGATGTTGCCGCCGTCGTTGACTTGGTCAAGATGAAGGTGGGGGCATGATTGGGAAAGTGTATGGTTTAATGAAGGCCTTTTTGTGAAGTAAGGAAAGTGTATGGCTTGATGGAGGCCTTTTGTGGGGTAAGGAAAGTGTATAGGGAGAGCATTGGTTGACTTTCTCACACCGATTAATCAGAACGTGAATTATTTCGAGAGATTACTTGTTGAGCAATGCAAGTGATCATATAAAATAAAACCATTTCATTAAATGTAATGTAGGTGTGCAAATAATGTCTTAAGTCTAGCAAGAAAAGAAGAAGACTCTTTTATAGAAAATTGAAGATTAAATACAATGTCCGTAGAGGACTTGATTGAAAGAGAAAAGTACTAGAACCTACGAAGGTTGACTGAGAGACTATTTTTTTTTTTTACTTAAGGATAGGTAGACCCTAGTCTAGCTACTCTTCGCGGGTTGGGTTTGCCCGGGTAACTTGAGCTTTCCTTCGTAGATCGGCCACTGAATTTCTTTCTTGAGATCCACACACTTGTCTGTCACATGCCCAAAATGCTTGTGGTACTCGCGAACTTGGTCTGTCAACTCTACTGGGGTTTCTTGGCTTATAATTCTCGAGAGGTGTGAGAAGACCTCGTTTCACCAAATCATCGAAAACTTTGCTCGTGGGCATCCCAGAATCATCAGGCTGATGTTTCTGATCTTGCACTTCCTGAATCGACCTCTTACCATAGCTTTCTGTTTTTGGCCCATGGAGGTTCTCGAGCTTCCCATTTTCTATCAACTTCTGAATCTCATGCCTCAAATAGGTGCAATCATCAGTGTTGTGCCCATGGTATTGATGGAAAAGACAAAGCTTGGATTCATCCAACCGAACATGGGGATTCCTGGGTTTCCAATTCTCCAGTGGCTTTATCAGCTTTTCTTTCATCAGCTTTTCCAACATCTTGCTTAAAGACATCTCCATGTTGTCAAAATGAAGGAGCGGGGTTTTCGGGAGACATTGTTGTTCTCAAAACTCGATTCCCATTGTCGATTGGTTCCATTGTTGGATTTGGTGAAGGAAGCTACGACACTCTTTCCTTTGTGCCGAGCCAGTGCACGGTTCTTTGCTTGGTATTGGGTTATGCTCGGTGGAGTCATTTCCTTGCACAGTTCGACATCTTGGAGTCAAGGAGTATTGATACTCATCATGAGGTCAAGCTTCTCTTGCATCTGTTTCACTTGCTCCATTAATATTGCCACATGGGGGTCAACGGGGACTCTCGCAAGGACTTTTATTAGCGAGATGGAACCACAAGAACAGACCGGTGACACCGACGGGTGAATTCGCTAAATCCGGTAGGTGACGGTGAGAACTTGAATCATCCAGATCCTCTTTTGGCAACTCATGATTGCGTTCGAGGTAGGTATAGGGGCTTGAACATAGCCACATAGCTCGAGCTGATCATGCGAAGCTGGAGCATAAAGCGCGGGTATTCTTGGGCGAGAGACATGTGGGGTAAAGTTCAATCCGTTACGAGGAGCTGAGGGCGATGGAGCTCGAAAGAGCTAGGATGTTGGAAAGGACCGAGGAGAAGTGGTCCTTGACAAGGGATCATATGTGGATGGAGGAAGGTATTGGTTATAGGTGGGGGTCTTGGTTATAGGATGAAGGGATGAAATCACTTGTTTCGAAGTCTCATCTTCGACTACCACCGGAGAACCGTTCGACTCAAGCTGTGACTGAACTCCATGACGACGGAGTGCGTCAATAAGCATGGCTTGCTGTTCCTCATGAGCCTTATGGGCATTTTCCAAAGCCAGGGCTAACTCTTCCTTCCTAACCATCTGATTTCCTGCACCCTCACTGTTTTCTGTCAAATCTGCCATTCTAAATTCCTGAGCTGATGAAACGGACGATTCTGACGAACTATCTGAGCCTGAAATTTCCGCACTGACAAGCCGCTGACCCGATATTCTCACCCACTTCTTTCTCACTGCGGGAAAGGGATAGACAAGGTTTAGACTCGGGGGTAGGCAAGATTTAGACTCGGAGGTAAGTGTTTAGGCCTGGAGGTAAGTGTTTAGGCTGAAGGCTCAAGTAACATGCACTTATCGCTTAAATTTTGCTCAAAACACATTTTCTCCTAATCCTAATTGATCGAAAAAGATGAGACCTTGAAAGGTCAAGATTGAAAATTGGACCGTGAGGATCTTTGATTGGAGACTTGACCGTGAAAGGTCGGGATTGCATTTGATCGCGAAAGGTCAAGATAGAAAATTGGAGATCGGACCGAGGAGGTCGCGATTAGGGATTTGACCGCGAAAGGTCGAGATAGAAAATCGGAGATCGGACCGAGGAGGTCGCGATTAGGGATTTGACCGCGGAAGGGTCGAGATGGAAAATCGAAGATCGGACCAAGGAGGTCACGATTAGGGATTTGACCGCAAAAGGTCGAGATAGAAAATCGAAGATTGGACCGAGGAGGTCACAATTAGGGATTTGACCGCGGAAGGGTCGAGATGAAAAATCGAAGATCGGACCAAGGAGGTCACGATTAGGGATTTGACCATGAAAGGTTGGGAGATGGAAGATCGGAAATCGGACCGAGGAGGTCTCGATTAGGGATATCAGAGATAGGAAAATGCAATTATGATTACATTAATTGTTCAAGTTTACTTAAAATCATGTCTTTTATTAATTCCGATTTGGTTGGAAAAGGGGTTTGCCCTTCTTTTTCGCAACTACTCTAGATCTGGATCGGTGGGTTCCGTCACTACGTCTATAAGCCCCTCGTATTCCACCAGTATTTCGACCTCCCGGGGTGGGCGGCCCGGGCGAGGGTCCTAAAGGGCACGCGGATCCCACCGACCGAGAGTAAAGAACGCTCCTAACGGGTCTAGCGGGTCATAGGACCTTTTAACGCACGAGCGATGCGGATTATAGTCAAGGCAATACCAGGAAAGTCTCGTCTTTTTGCCTTGATTGGATTTTGGCAGATTTTCGCTTGAGCGAATGACGTTTTGACTTTCGGTAATGTCCGAGAAGATAATAGGCATGGGTCGGGCGGTAAAAGCCGGATGACACAGTGTCACATTGAACTTCGTTGCATACGCGGGCGTGAGTTAGAATCGAAGTCAATGCCGGGTCAAGATCTCGCCAATTTTTCCTTGTCGGAATTTTAGCAGAAGCTTCGCTTGAGCGAAAGATCTTTTGATTTGTTGGCAAAGACTCGGTCTTGACTCTTACGCATTCCGTGCGGAGTCAAGGTCAATAGTTAATGTCGGAGTCGAGATCTCGCCAATTTTTCCTTGTCGGAATTTTGGCGAGTTCTTCTTCCGTTATGAACTAAGGTTTGACCTTTACGAGGGTATGCAAGCTGGGCTATATGACACGGACTAGACCAAAAACCAACCAAAAGTCACGGTTTTGAAACGTGTGACACGGGTATGCATTGGTCGACATTGCTGCCATGGGGAGGTTGGGATGATTCCGTGCGCGCCAGGAGCATCGTAAGGCTGTCCGTGGCTGCACTGGAACCACCCTCGGGTTTGAAGGGCGTGCGTGCAAAGTGTACGGGATATATCAGATGCGCGTAGTGTGCGGTCTCCTAAAAATGTTCCTTTTGAGTTAAAACAGAGATTTTCAGAAATGTGTTTTAAAGGAATGATTTTCGGGACGGGAGAATGCAACACATAAGCACGTAAATTTTAAGGAGCCCCAGTCGGTCATGGAGCCGAGTAGCCCCAAGGCTGCTAGGATCGCCAAATTAACCATGATTTTCTGGTGGAATTGCCAGAGGTCGCCCGGTCAGAATCCAAGGAGGATTGAGCCGTACGACTGCATGGATCAATTTTCCAGGTTCCACTCCTTTTACTATTTTTCGGGTTTTTTCCCGTTCAAAGTATGCACAGATTCCAAGATGCAAATGATGCAATGCAAGGTAAAGAAAGCAAGCATGATTAATGAAATCAGCGACGGGAGTCTAACCCGCTCAAAGGGAAAAGCTTTCTTTTATTTTTTTTTCAAAATTTTTTTCGAAAAGGGATACTGGTACGTGGGATTGTTAAACCACCGGTTATCCCAACTCCCACATCAGGGAGTGTACAGGAAGGGCAAGTGGTTTCCACCTATATACCGAGTATCGATTTTTTGTTTTGAAAATGAAGCTTTTCTCCTTTGGGATGTTCCCCAGCGGAGTCGCCAAACTGTGAATGTGTGCTCAAATTTTGTTTTTTGTTGGATTCACGCGAGTTTGAAGACATCCGGTTTAATTTGAAAAACGGAGTCGCCACGCCATTTTGATTACCTCAAAACTTTGAAAAAAAGGTTTTATGGGTTCGGAGGTTAAGTTACCCCTTGGGAAGAACGTTTGGCGTTCACCCAAGGTGCCTTGTCGGAGCAAGTCTCCCATGATTTCATTAATCGTGCTTGCTTGCGTGCTTTCTTGTCTGCATGTGTTTGAAAATAAGGAGGGAATGTCCCAAGTCGTCTTCCGGACGTACAAACCATTTGTTGGTTGTCGCTCGGGATTTCTTGGAATTTATGTATTCGGGATTATGATCCCGTCCTCATCTTGTGACTTGTGATCATCGCATTTTTAACCTCGGGACCCTCGGGACTTGCGTGATCGAGAGAATGACTCTCTTTTTTGGTCAAAGATGAGGTTCTTTAGAAAAGGAAGGTCCTTAGCCCATCAATCCTACGCTTTAAGACGGTCGAGCTCGTATAGATGCTTCATACTCTTTCTTAAGCGATAATTGGAGATATAGGGTTCAAGGTTGTCCCTTTCTAAAGAAATATGGAACCTTTAATGGAAGGAACGATGTAAAGATAGGATCACCGGTCCGTTCCTAGGTTACTAATGGGGGAATGGGGGAAATGTATGTAAAAATGACACTTTAATGAAAAGATGACATTTTTGGGTTGCAAATGATGCACTTAGTTTAAAGAAATGATCTTTATTGCAAATGATGCATAAAGATTTGATTTTTATGCAAATGATGCATTTTTGAAGAAATTGGCATTCATTATGCAAATGATGCATAAAGATTGCATTTTGAAAAGCATATGATGCTAGTTTATGGTAAAGACATGGTCTTTAAAGCAAATGATGCTTGGAAAAGTGATTTTGGATGCAAATGATGCATTTTGGTTGAAAAGATTTGATTTTTATATGCAAAGGATGCATGAAGATGACATTTTTATTTGAAAATGGGGGTTTTAGGTGCAAAGGATGCACCTTTATAGGAAAAGACTACATTTTTATGACAAATGATGTCTAATGCATGCAAAAGGGGAAGGGGAATATGAAGATATGCTCTTTAATCTACCAAGTCCCAAGCAATATAAAAGTAATGCAATGAGCAATTTATAAAGCAATTAGGATGCGAGGTTAGGGCGTGCGAGGTTACCAATGGCTTCCTTCTTCTTCGGGCGGAGCTAGGAGGAGAGGTTGGTCTTGGATCTTCAAGGAGGAGGGAGGGAGCTTCTTGGCCTTCTTCTTCACCTTCTTGGATCTTCAACAGCCTCTTGGGAGTATTTCTTCGTATTATATGTGGTGTTGTTGGAAATTGTTGTTGAGAAATGGGTAGAGGAGAGCTCTATTTATAGGCAGTCTGGATAAGGCTAATGAAGCCGTGCGGCTAAGGACAGCAAGCTAATGCAGCCGTGCGGCATTATCCACAATGACTCAGCATTCTAGAACCATGCAAGGTGGCAAATTCTAGAACCTTCCCTCCTAATTAAGAAAAACGTGTTTCTTAATTAGGAAGGATCCCCTTCAGCCCTAAATTAATTAAAAACAGTTCCGGAATGTTTCCGGAACACTAGGAAGGTCTGGGGAATTACCGGAAAACTTACCGAAATTGCCGGGAAATTTAACCGGAAGGCATGAGCCAGATTTGGGTACTTACACCTAGCTACTCTAGCCTCACTGGTAGAGATCCCCGAGGGAAAAGCCATAAAACCCTTCAGAGTGGGTAGAAGAGAAGCCCCGGCCTTCTGTTGTGAAGTAGACTTGGGACCCGAGCCTATCAAGGAACCCTGGTACAATCAAATTTACCAGTTCCTCAAAGATGGAGAGTCAGCTTTCAGAGACGAAGAAGGTAGACCAAAAGAAGGTGTCAAAGCCAAGAGCTTGCAAGCCCTGAAAAGGTTGGCCTCCCATTATGTCATTTTAGGAGGCAACCTGTACAAGAAACGGTACCAAGGACCACTCCTCTTGTGTGTCACTCAAGAAAGGGCCAAAGAATTGATGACTGAAGTCCACAATGGTCCCTGCGGTCCTCATATGAATGCTAGAGCCCTAATGCAAGTGATCCTCAGAATGGGTTACTACTGGATTTCCATGGAGACAGACTGTGTCCAGCATGTCCGAGCGTGCGACAAATGCCAACGGTTTGCCAACCTCAACCATCTCCCGCCTCATGACCTGTACTTCATGACGACTCCTTGGTCGTTTGCAACTTGGGGTATTGACGTGATAGGGAAGATAGCCCCGGCAGGAAGAAATAGGCATGAATTTGTGTTAGTAGCCGTCGACTACTTTACCAAGTGGGTAGAGGCCAAGTCCTACAAGGTCCTCACTTCCAAGAAGGTGGCCTAGTTTATCAAAGAAAACATAATGTGTAGATATGGGGTGCCCAATGAAATCATTTCTGATAATGGGTCGCACTTTGAAGGAGACTGCGATAGGTTACTGTCAGAATTCAGAATCACTCGCCACAAGTCATCCCCATACAGACCTCAGACTAACGGAGCTGTGGAAGCTGCTAATAAGACGCTCGAACGGATCATCCGGAAAATGGCCACCCGTGGTCGTGACTGGCCCGAAAAGCTGCACCTAGCACTCTGGGGCTACAGGACGTCTGTCAGAACAGCCACAGGAGAAACTCCTTTTGCCCTAACCTACGGGATGGAAGCAGTGTTACCAGTGGAGTTGGAAATCCCGTCATTAAGGGTCCTCCTGGAAAACAGTGTCAACGAAGTAGAATGGCTATGTAGCCGGCATGATGAGTTGGCCCTGCTCGACGAAAGAAGGCTAAAAGCCATGGAGCACACCCGAGCCTACCAGAGGCGAATGGCCCGAGCATTTGACAAAAAGGTGAAGGCCAGGGACATCAAAGAGGGTGACTTAGTATTGAAGGTGAAGCCCCCTACCAGAGACAACCCCTTGGGAAAATGGGAACCCGTTTGGATCGGCCCGTATGTGGTGCAGAAGATACTATCGGGAGGAGCCATGAAACTTGCAGACCTGGACGGCAATCCCTTTGTCCACCCAGTCAACGGTGATAAGCTCCGAAGGTACTATGTCTAATTAAAAAAAGAAAAAAAAGAAAAAAAATCTTAGTGCAAAAAGAGTAATGCCTAGCTAGGCTGAAAACCCAAAAAGGGCGGTCTAGGCAAAAAACAGGGTTGCACATAAAAAAAAAAGAAGATCTTAGTGCAAAAAGAGTAATGCCCAGCTAGGCTGAAAATCCAAAAAGGGCAGTTTAGGCAAAAAACAGGGCTACACATAAAAAAAGAAAAAAAAGGAAGAAAAAGAGAAAAGTTCACCAGAATGAACTACGAAGACCTGAGCCCCTTCGTCTTTCTTGTAAAAGGGGAACGTAGGCAGCCATTTATGGTTCGGTCTAAACAATAAAAAATGGCGATTAAGTTTCCTTGAAATGCGTCCTCAAACAATAATAAAGGATATTCAAATTTTCATAAAATGGGTCCTACTCAATAAGACATCTGAAATTTCCATGAAATTGTGTCTTGATTAATTTCTAAGATAATATCTCTTGTTCATTACAAGTTAAAAACTCCTTGATGAGTTCAAGCACGATCTACTCTTGACTCTGCTAACCTGCTACAAAGATCTAAAATACAATAAAATGCCTAATAAACTACTGTGTTTGCAAAATGGCAATAAGGGAATCCTAAGAAAAGATCTGTCAGTCGTCATTCGCTGAGTCTTCTTTGGTCTTCTTCCCTTTACCTCGACCCCGTCGAGTTTTCTTTCTCTTCTTCTCTATGATGTCGGTCTCCCTCATTCCGATCTCCGGTATCCTCACTGGAGCCTCCATCAAACCTGTGTCAATAAGTGCCCTCTCTACTCGGGCACGAGTCCGCACTTCCTCCCTCTGAGCCTCAGTCAAGGGAGCGACTTCAGAGAGCCTCTTATATCGAGCCTCCATATCTTTGATAAGGTCACCTGACTGGTTATGGTGACTCGCCTTAGCTTCAGTCTCCCTCAGAGTCCTACTCGAGTCGCAGTCAGCTCCCAGTAAAGCCTGACGTCTCTCTCCCAAGATGACCTGAGTCGCTCCCATCTCCCTCTCGTACCAGTCCAAGTAGACAGTGGTCAAGATGGTACTCTTCCTGCTCCTAAAGATAGCCCTGGGTGGGAAAGCAGTGTATGTCCAAGCCCTCGAGAAGAATGAGAAGCTGGCTGGATCCCTCATAGCTAATGGCACCACCTCCATGGTACGGATGTCCTCCCAATCGCCCAACGGCTCCTGTAAGGCCCCGAACTGCCTGGATACCAAGCAGGGTATGTAGAAGGATGACCAGCAGAACCCTGGAACCCTCACTATATAGGACTCCTGAAATATCCTCCTGGTCTGCAGCCTCCAGTGAGGTACCCACCAGCGAATGTCTGAAGTGGATAGCCTAGCCATCATCAGCTCCCAATCATCTTGGCCCTGCTGCCTAGGCAAACCTCTCCGAGAAATCACCCAAGGGCACTGAGTCGGCAAAGCCCCTGGCAAAGCCCCGAGCCTCTCCTGCAGCCATAAAGTCAGCACAGCCGGACTCCCAGACCTCATGAAACGGTCTCCTCTAGCCATCCTATCAATGCCATGAAGGGTCTCACCCAAAACCAGTGGGACAATGTCCTTCCCAGCCCTGCAATCTCTGACCATGTCCAAGAGACCGCCATGACAGATCCCCACGGACTCAGCAGTGAACAGAGCCGAGAATACGCAGAGGATAAAGGCATCCATAGCCACCATGGTCGTAGCCATATCCGGAGACCCAAACCTGCCCGGGATATCAGAAAGGTCAATCCTGTCCGGAGCAATCATCATCCTCTCAGCCTCTCCCAGAGAAATCTGCAGAAAAGATGCAAGCTTTGCCGCCACTGGCACGTCTTCGATTGACGGAATCGATATAGCCTCAATTTCTGGACCCCCAATCAAGGCTCGGAAGTCTTCATGCGTTGGGACAATCTCATTGTAAGAAAAGCAGTAAACGTGTCTCCGGACGTCCCAAAACCTTGCTGCTGCTCTCAAAAGGTCCCAATCGGGCGGGAGATCCCTCAAATGCCATAAAGACTTGATCTTGAATGAAGAATCAAACAATCCCTTGTGAGATTGAAAGTTGTATCTCACCCAAGATTGAAGATCGGACAGAAAGCGATCCCTTTTCCCCCTTTGCAATCTAGCGGGCTTCTCCATTGTAAAATGATCAAAGATGGTGTCTTTAGGTCCAATATGTGCTCTGGGAACAGTTGGGACAAGTCTAGGTTGAAAATGAAATGAAATGGCCAAGCCTTGGTTTTATTCTAAAAATAACCAGTCCAGACAGAACTGTGAGCCGCACGGCTTCATTTGCTCCAGAGACCAGACCGCACGGCCTCATTTGCCTGATGTAAAAGACAATCTGCAGCAACCAAGTTGCTGCCCTAAGGGAGTTTTCACCCCACTTTTTCAACCAAAACCTGTACAAAAACATGTCCAAAGACCATCCATGCAGTTATATATCATTATATATCATTTTGGCCCAGTTTCAGCCCCAATTCCAAGCAAAAAACTGCCCCGAGGCTCAAGTAATATGCAAATTAATAAAAGCATAAAATAGAAAAGTAAATAAAGCAGTAGTACATTGTTTTCGCCCCATCGGCGCCCAAATAAAGCAAAAAATAAACAAAATGTGCATAAAACTTGTTCATTGTTTGTTTTTCTTCCTAAATCAACTCTAGAGACCTCCTAGGCCTCCGATCCTTCTTCATCGCTACTCAGCTCATAGACGCTAGCCTCCCTCATCAAGTCCTCACTGTCGCTCACGTCAGAAAGATGGACATTCTCGTGCTCTTACTCAGCCAGATGCTCCAGGATGCCGGCATTGGGTCCTCGTCCCCGAGGCATGGCGCTAGAAGAGTACTCCGAAGCCGATGAGGTGGATGTCGTGCCCCCGACGTGTCTTCTTTTGCGCACAGGCTCCTTCACATTCGCTGCAGCCTTCGAAGCGCAAGCCAGCTTCTTCAAGAGGGACCGACATACATCTTTCCAGCCCCTATTCTGCCTGACCAAGCTGTCATAAGTTCGAGCTGGAACCTGAGAAAAAGAAAAGAAAATCTCAGAATTGCAAAAAAGCAAAGAAATCTGAAAGAAAAGGGAAAAGACCCTAAAAGTGTACTTACAGTGCTGTCCGGCGGCAGAGTATACTGGGGCTCCCTAGTGTCGGGGACAGGTATCCTAAACCTCCTCGGTACCCCGTTCACCACATAAGAAAGATGAGCAGGAGGGATCGGCGGATCAGAAGGCTCGGCCTCCCCATATCCCTGAGTGACAGCTAGCTTCACTAGCTTCTGTGGCATCCTCAGTCGCTGCTCCACAAACACAGCATATGGGGTATCCAGATCAAAATACTCCTCAGCGGCCACGCCTGCCTGATATCTCGCTATATCGTCCGCCGACCAATCCCGGGGCTGCAGCATCCGTGCTGGAGGATCATGAGGGGTAATGGCATCCAGTGGAGGGATATGGCCATGCTGCCTAGAAAATCGATCCCCCAGATAGATGACATCACATGTCAGCCCGGTCAACCACCGCCTCTGCCTCGTCACCTCCACGGCCTCTCCTAGCAGAATCTCCGGGTACCTCCCCCAAGGATAAAAGTCCACTCCGTCGTGCCCATCTCTGTTGATAACTGGCCTCACCATCTTGTAATCAAAGGTGATCCGGGTCTTCCCGGTGAACTTATCCCTCGCATCTCCCCTCCAGCGGACCATAGCGGGAAAGATGGTAGCATCGCTCTGTTGGTTCCACGGAAAGAACCTGATCACCTCACAAAACCAGACCTGCATGTTCAAAACATCAAAAAGGTCATTTTCTCTCATGAAAGTCTCAAAGACAGAAAGTAAAAAGAGAGAAAGGAAAGTGAGACTACCTCAAGAGCAAAGGAGAAACAATCCATGGAGGCAGCCTTATTCCGGCTGTACAGATCCAGGGAGAAGTATAGCTCCGCCAATCCGGCCTCGCCCCAAGAGACCGTCCCAATCCCATCAACATCCTCCAGAGAGTCGAGGAGGCAAGTCATAGCCAGAGTCCCAGAATTGGCAAAGATGGTGACTGACAGCATCAACCACACAAAGGCTCTAGCAAGCTGGTGGGCAGTCACCTCACTAGCAGCAAAGTCCCGCATGCAGTTCTGGACTGCCACCTCGACGTTCCTCGTCTCCATTCCGAGCCCCTTGGGAATAAGCTCAAACCCGACCAAAGCCCTGAACTCCTCCGCCGTGATATGGTCCCTCCAAGTCACAGGCCTCCCGGTGAACTGCAGGCCAGTGATAGCAGTAAAATCTGCAGGTGTCACCGTCAGCTCCCCCCAGCTAAGATGAAAGCTGTGGGTGGTGTCCCACCAGAACTCCGAGAGGGCCTGGACCAAGCCCTTGCTCTTCGAGGTAATGTGAATACCTCTGCCAATAGCCTCAATGAACAGATCAAGGCCGGTAGCCCTCACCAGCTGCTTAGGGTTCGCCCCATTCTTCTCAAAATCAGGCATCCTCTGCCATAGCCTGACTGCAATCTCGGAAGGCCCCCTAGACTTGTTCTCCTGTAGACAAGCACAGCAAAAGAAATGTGTCAGTCCTTCATCTCATTTCAAAAAAGCATGCATATATTCAAAAGTGCACATGTTTTCAAAAGAAAAGCATTCAATAAGATTTTTCTAGCATCCTTTGCATGAAAAACGTGTCTTTCATCACTTGAAACACATCGTGTCAAACACATTGCTCTCCTAAGCACAAAATCACAGTTTCCAAAATTATTTGCACATAAGCATTAATTTTTTCTCAAAAAATGGCATGCATGAATCCTTTTCATCGTCCAAAATCCCGTTTTCTCATCTATGACCTAGTTCTAGCACATGCAAGAACTCCGTCACCTCTTAGACAATTATCCTTCTTACTTTTTATTTTCGAAAAAAGTGGGTCATTCTCATTATTTTTGTCAAATAATTTGCACATGCATGTTCTTTCATCTTCTTAGCCTCATAGGTTAATCATTAAGATTTCAAAATTATCGTCAAAAATCCTAGGAAAATTCAAGAAATTCCTAAAACTCGAGTCAAGCCCTAGAACCGATCTAAAATCAATCAAAATCAACGGAATCGAGCAAATTAAGAATTCTTACCCCAACCGATTGAGGATTTGTCGATTTGTGCTCCCTCCTACCCGGGTAGAGCTCCGATGGAGGCGTAAGGAAGTCATACTTCCTCTCCGTACGAACGAGTTCTTTCCTCCTCCTCCGAGCGGCCTCGGAGATGTTCCTCCTCGCTTGCCTTGGTATCGGATTCCCCTCCGGATCCATTCTAAATCAGTAGAGGCAAAGGGATGGAAGGATTTTCGAATTTTCTTCCTCTCTCCTCTCTCTCTTTCTCGACTGATGGGCGGCAATAATGCCCAGTCCCCGTTCAAATTCTGTTTTAAATAATCTGGAAAAATCAGGCTTCTAGCCGTACGGCTTCTTTTGCCTCCCTCTCATGCCGGGCGGCTTCTTTCGCTCTGAGCAGAAATTACCTCTTTGCCCCTGGACTTTCCACTTGGGCATATAATTCCTGTTATCCTTTAACTAGGATAACATCCTTTTCAGAAGATATCCCTTATCTCCTTATGCAAATGGACTTTCTTCCCCAGTCGCCTCCGTTACTTCCGTTATAACGGGATAACGCTAGGTGACAACCTCCGAATTGTCAGAACTCTAAACTTAAGCTACCTCTATCACGAATAGAGAAGTACGCTCAAGTTCTCTAAACTTTAGCTACCTCTATCACAGATAGTGAAGTACGCTCAAGTTCTCCAAACTTTAGCTACCTCTATCACGAATAGAGAAGTACACTCAAGTTCTCCTAACTTTAGCTACCTCTATCACAGATAGTGAAGTACGCTCAAGTTCTCCAAACTTTAGCAACCTCTATCACGAATAGAGAAGTACGCTCAAGTTCTCCTAACTTTAGCTACCTCTATCACGAATAGAGAAGAACGCTCAAGTTCTCCTAACTTAAGCTACCTCTATCACAGATAGTAAAGTACGCTCAAGTTCTCCAAACTTCAGCTGCCTCTATCTCCTCGATAGTGACGTAAGCTTTAGTCAGCTCAGGTGACAACCTCCATTAATTGTCAATCAGGTGACAACCTCCATTAATTGTCAAAACTTCAAGGATCCTAGACATCGTTCCTAACCTATCTAGTGATGCTTGAACTACGATCAAGGCTTGATTCCTCCGGGATACGTAGGTAGCCTTTCATAAAAGGTCCAGCCATCCGACCGCAGTGGTCACCCTTTTGTCATTCATCACTCCTTAGTGGTGAAGTAGCCCCTCATAAAGGTCCAGCCATCCGACCGCAGTGGTCACCCTTTTGTCATTCATCACTCCTCAGTGGTGAAGTAGCCCCTCATAGAGGTCCAGATATCCGACCACATCGGTCACTCCTAGCATATCCCCAGTAGGATCGATCGCCTGACCTCCTAGGTCACTTTCTTTTCTATTTCCCCGGCAAGAGACCAGTTTTCTCTCCGCCATTCCCCCTGCGGATCTTTTCTGAACTACGGCCTGGCTTGATTCCTCCGGGATACGTAGGTAGCCTTCCAGAGGTTCAGCCACTCAACCACCTTGGTCACCCAATCCGTCTCGGCATTCGCCAGATCGGATCCTTTTCTATCGACAACCCCACTCGCCCTGCAAGTGACGTTGCCGAGGGGCTTCTGTAAGTACCCAAATCTGGCTCATGCCTTCCGGTAAAGTTTCCCGGTAATTCCCCGGACTTTCCTAGAGTTCCGGAATTATTTCGGAACTGTTCCAAAACATCTAAGGGCTGAAGGGACTGCTTGGAGATTAAGAAACATGTTTATCTTAATACCAAAAACCTTCTAGAATTGCCACCTTGCATGATTCTAGAAACATGCTGAGTCACACAGGATAATGCCGCACGGCTGCATTAGCCAAGGACCTCTAGCCGCATGGCTTCATTAGCCTTATCCAGACTGCCTATAAATAGAGCCCTCCTCTTCTCATTTTAGACACCAACAACAAAACAACACAATCAGAGAATTACCAGCATAAAAACTCTCTCAAAATACTCCATGAAGATCAGGAAGTTGAAGGTGCTAAGAAGCCACCCCCCTCCTCCTTGAAGCCTCCAAAAGTTGGTCCCTCCGCTAGGCAAAACCCCAAGAAGAAGAGGTCACCACCATTGGTAACCTCTCACTCCCTTACCTTGCATTATATTTGCTCTATGTGATTTAATTGCTCATTGCATTCATATATTGTCGTTATCTTGCTTGGGACTTGGCATTTATCATTAAAGATCCTATCTTTGTCATATCCCCCTCCCCCTTTTGCATCCTTTGCATGAAATAAGCATCACTTGCTATTAAAAATGTAATCTTTATATTCAAAGGTGCATCCTTTGCACCTAAAAATCCCTTTTTTACATAAAAATGTCATCTTTATGCATCCTTTGCTCATAAAAATGCAATCTTTCCATTCAAAATGCATCCTTTGCATATAAAAATCCTATCTTGCATCCTTTGCATTTAAAACCCATCTTTATGCATCCTTTGCATCAAAGATCATCTTTTTATCATCAAATTAGCATCCATTGCATATTAAATACTATTTTCCACCATAAAATGCATCCTTTGCATAAAAATCATGTCTTTAATCAAAAAGCATCCTTTGCAATCAAAAGCATCCTTTGCAACCCAAAAATGTCATCTTTTCACTAAAAATGTCATTTTTACATGCATTCCCCCATGTCCCCATTAGCAAACCTTCGGAACGGACCGGTGTAAAGATCCTATCTTTACATCGTTTCTTCCATTAAAGGTGCCACAATCTCTTTAGAAAGGGATAAACCTTGAACCTATATCTCCGATTATCACTTAAGACGATCATGAAGCATCTATATAAGCTCAATCGTCTTAAGGTGTAGGATTGATGGGCTAAGGTCACTCCTTTCCTAAAGAACCTCATTTTGGACTATAAAAGAGAGTCTTTCTCTCGATCACGCAAGTCCCGAGGTTAAAAAGCGATGATCACAAGTCCAAGATGAGGACGGGATCAAAATCCCGAATACATAAAATCCAAGAAATCCCGAGCGACAACCAACAAATGGTTTGTACGTCCGGAAGACAACTTGGGACATTCCCCTCCCCCCTCTTTTCAAACACATGTACACAAGAAAACACGCAAGCAAGCACGATAAACGGAATCTAGGGAGACTTGCTACGGCAAGGCACCTTGGGTGAACGACGATTCGTTCTTCCCAAGGGCTAACTTAACCTCCGAACCCATAAAAACCTTTTTTTCAAAGTTTTGAGGAAATCAAAATGGCGTGGCGACTCCGTTTTTCAAATTAAACCGGATGTTTTCAAACTCGCGTGAATCCAACAAAAACAAAATTTGGGCACACATTCACACTCGGGCATGGCCTGAAGTCTCTCTCGCAACCACAAGGTGAGCAAAGCGGGGCTTCCCCCTCTCATGAACCGATCCCCAGTCGCCAGACGGTCAATACCATGAAGAGTCTCCCCTAGCACCAACGGGACAATATCCTCTCCAGCTCTGCAGTGCCCAACCACATCTAGCAAAGCGCCATCGCAAACCCCAAGGGAGCTGACTATGAAAAGCGTCGCTATCACGCACAAGGCAAATGCATCCCACGAGACATCACTCTCATCATCAATCATGAACCGCTCCGGCAACGCAGAAATGTCAATATGACCCGAATCAAGGATCATGCCCTGCACTTCTCCCAACGAAGTACGAAGAAAGCCTGCAAGCTTCACGCTCACAGCAGCACCACCAATCAAAGGAAGCGAGATGGCCTCCACCTCCGGTCCTCCAATCAAAGCCCGAAAATCCTCAAAGGTGGGCACTACCTCGTTGTAGGAGAAGCAATACACATGCCTCCTAACATCCCAGAACTTCGCGGCAGCCCGCAACAAATCCCAATCAGGAACCAACTCCTTAAGAGACCAAACCGAGCAAAGTCGAAACCTTACCTCGAAAGCCCGCCTCTGATGCCTCATACGGTGTCGCATCCACATTTTCAGCCGCTCAAGGAAGAGTGCTTGCCGCTCCTGCGAAAGCCTTGGCAAAATTCTTGGAACATACGAAGAATCCATGGCAAAAATGGAGGTTCCTAGAGAAAATAGGGAAGAAAGCTCGAAAATGGCTGCAAATGGGGAGTGGGGAAAGTCCAGACATCCGGAGAACATTTATTTCCTCCCCAAAAGCAAAGCTGGTCCGTACGGACCTCTTTGCATGCTAGGTCTGTCTGTACGGACCTCTTTGCAACCATGACCCACTTCCCCAGCAAACAATACAACAACCACTGTTACCAGCAGGACCTTGCTCCAAACTATCCAAACTCTGGCCAAAGCCATTTCCGGCAAGCACACGCTACCCACAAACGCACTCCCAGCTCACGTGGCATGCACAAATAATAAAGTAGCAACAATTCCTAGGACAATTCTCGGGAATCACAAAGACGACATTACATCTTAGAATAAAATGCTTTGCGATACAAATGCAAATGTTTTATTATAGGTACATAAATGTCTGTTGCTAAACAAAAAAAAAGGGATATGGAAAGAGGGAAAGTAAATGAATCCTAATCCGACTCCTTAGCATCATCATCATCACTGACATCCTCAAGCGAGAAGTCGGGCATCCCGATAAACTCGCCAGTCACACCCTCATCATCGGAGTACTGAATCCCCTCCTGGGGTTGGTACTCAAGATACTCAGAAGGGTCAAAACTGACAAAAGGGTCGAAATAGGCATGCTCTGACGAACCCTCACCCTGTGCATCCGGCGGAGGAAAGAACTGATGAAGGGTCTGCGACCTCTGAGCTCCCGAGGACGTCCCGGCGTCCATGCTATGCCGCCCCCGCGAAGGTCCCTCCTGCTGTGGCTCCGGCTCGGCTCTCGGTGGGGGAACATCTACAGAATGCCTCGAAGGCATAGGCTCGTACGCCGGCACACGCCAAGAAGACCGGCAAGACATCTTCGACGCCATCTTCTTCGCGAAGGACCTCATCGCCACATAACGGCGGGTCAGCATGTCATAGGCTCTCCCCGGGACCTGCACAAGCAAGCAGCCAAAGAAACGCTCAGCAATACAGTCATACTCAACAAAAAGAGAAAGATACAGAAAAGATGCCAAGAGTAAGCACACTCACCGGCATGTCAGGATCCACCCGATAGGCAAGCGGAGCTCGCCGGGGACGGCAGTACACCCTCCTCCTCGAGGAATCCCCACGGACATATGTAAAATCCGGCCCAGGCACCGGAACCTCTGGGGGACCCTGCGGACCAGCCTCCCTCTCGCTCGCCAACACCTGTAGCGTCCTCAACTTCCTCCTCACGAAGGCCCCATACTCCTCTCGATACAAAACAAACTCATGGGCACTCACGCCGCCCAAATACCTCTCAAACTCCAGTACGTCCATATCCCGGGAATCCAACACCCGAAAGGCGGGTCCCTCGGAGCCAAGGGAAGCATACCCTGGCCATGCTGCCAAAAGACCCTCTCGCCCAAGTACATGATGTCGCAGGTCAGGCCCCGCAGCATCTTCCTCTGCGCCGTCACCACAGGAGCCCCCTCGAACTCATCAGCCTCGTATCGAGCCCAGGGGTACAGAACGAACTCCTTCGGGCTATCTCTCCCCAAATGTGCCTGCACCTCCCCGTAGGTAATGGTGAGCTTCCCCCTGCTGGTCCTCCTGCTCCTCGCCGGGCGGGCCCAGCCTAACATAGCAGGATAGGCGGCTATGGCCCCAGGATCTCTATCCCACGGGAAAAACTGAAAGATCTTGTAAAACCACACCTGCGACAAAAGCAGAAAAGGCTCAGTGCAAAAGAAAACGGAGAAAATGACAAGTTGCTAATCAAAAACAAAGCAATAAACTCATACCTCCAAAGCAAAATCAAAACAAGCCAAGGAACCGGCCACGCCCGCCGAACCGGTTCAAGGAGAAATAAAGCTCGGCCAGCCCGCCGCCCCAAGCTATATCATAGACCCTCTCCAAATCAATCAAGCTCTCCACAGAGCGAAAGGAGCCGTCGTCGCGTGGTTCGAGAACAGTCTCGTAAAGGGCAAACCACGTAAAGGAGCGCGCCACCGCTTCCGCCATCACCCGGACCGGTACTCCCGACGGTAGGCCCCAATACGCCGTAATCCTCGTCTCCACATCGCCGTACAAAGATGCCTAGGCCCCTACGAGGAAGAGGCGCAAAGCCCAAGAAGCTCATTCAAGACGTCCTCGCCTATCCTATCCTCCACCGCACCGGCCCTCCTTTCAAGGAAAGCCCGGTGATAGCAAAGAAAATCGGTGGGCGTCACCGTCACCTCGCCCCACTCGGATGGAAGGTGTGGGTAGTATCCCACCAATACTCGATAAGCCCAGAAGATACTCTTGTTCTTCCTCGTGTCGAGATCCCGCCAAGTTCTCCACGAACACGCCCTGTGCCGTAAGCATAGATCAGCCTCCTAGGGCTCGGCCCGCCATCCACAGAGATATTCGGCATCCGTCGCCACAACTCAACTACTCGAGCGATCCCCGAGTCTTCATCTTTTTGGCTTTCCCAGCCAAAAGCCCCTTATCCCGCAGTAAACACGGCAAAGGTACGTCGGCCACGACTTAATACCAAAGCATAAAAAAAAAAAAAAAAAGAAGTCCGTCACAAAACACGGCACACATTGCACAAAATTTTCACATGTAACCCGTCACAAAACACGGCACACATTACTTTCACATGCAACCCGTCACAAAACACGGCATGCATTACACATCATTTTCCCATACAAATTGGTCACAAAAACACGGCACACACTGTACAAATTTTCGCAACAGAGGGATTAAGCCCTACACGACACATTTTCAAAAGACCCGTCACAAAACACGGCACATATTGCACATATTTTCCCCACAAAGTCCGTCAACAAAAACACGGCACACACTGCATGACACGTTTTCAAAAGAAAAGTCCGTCCCTACACGACACATACTTTCAGACAAGACCCGTCACAAAAAATGGCACATGTCACACTTTTCACAAAACTTGTCCCTATATGGCAATTTTTCCCACAATGTACATACATAAACAGCATAAGGTACAAAATATCAAATCAAGCATTTTCAAAGAGAGACACTTTGTTTTCACAAATAAGAGCTAATCTACACATTTTTGCACAAAAATCACATACCCACAATATTTACATGCTCAATTTCAACAATTCATCAAGAATTTCACAAAAAAGCATGGCAAATAACAAAAGCCCCAAATATGCGAAAAACTAAAACCTAGTTCTAGCATTCAAAAATTCAAGCAAGGAATCAAAACGAAATTGATTTCTTACCTCCCCGACGTTCCTGACTCGCCGGTTATGCACCTCCGGATTCGGGTACAACACATCCGGATTCTTCGAAGAAGGCACAAAGAGATCCAATTTCTTTGAAGCTCCATCCTTTGCTCGATCACATCTCGACTCCGTTGGCGACGTCCCCTCCTTGATCCTTCCGCCATCGCAAGCAATTCAAGCTAAGAAATGGAAGATTTTGGACAACAATGGAGTTTTTCTCCTTCTCTCTCTCTTTGGTTCACGCACGGGAAGAAGAAGAAATGGGGAAAGGCTCGGCATTTAAACCCAGTCAAAATCTGGGAACTGTAAAATTCAACATTGGTCCGTACGGACCTCTTTACATCCTAGGATGGTCCGTACGGACCACTTTGCAACGAAGGGCCAAATTACTTTTCTGCCCTTATAATCTTTGCCCCTGGCTGTCCAAAGGCCTATTTCAGCAGATTCAATGCAGATTGGTCCTTAACCCATCAACGCAAGCACCGACTGTCAGTGTAAGTCCGGATTTCGTCCACTAAACGGCAATGCAAGCACCGGCCGTCATCGTAAGCCCGAATTTCGCCCACTAAACGGCAACTCAAGCACCGGCCATCAAAGTAAGCCCGAGCTCCTTCCCCAGCAAGTCAAAAGGGAAGTCGTACAAGACCGCATATCCCCAGCACCGGCCATCATCGTAAGCCCGGACCTCGCCCACTAAACGGTAAAACAAGCGCAAAAGGAGCCAGAACCTCCCAGCACTAATCCCAAGGCACAAAATGCCTCCAAAAAGCCAAATAGTGAAGCAACCACCGGCCATCAAAGTAAGCCCGAAGTTACCTTCTCAGCAGAAAAAGCCCCTACAAGGCCACGATAAATCCCCAACGGATGAACACCGGCAGTCATCGTAAGTCCAACCTTCTCCCCAGCGGACAAAGCACGAGGCATCTACACCTCTCGCATTCAAAGCACAAGGCAGCCACGCCTCCGCAAACCGCAGCCAGAAGATGATTCAAGTCCTCACGCATGGCACACCCACAGCCAGAAGACGATTCAAGTCCTCACGCATGGCACATCCGTAGTCAGAAGACGATTCAAGTCCTCATACATGACACAACCACAGTCAGAAGACGAATCAAGTCCTCATACATGACATACAGGCAGCCCGGAAGGCTTTAAAACACTCGGTCCGAAAGACCGTATAAACCTCCCAAATCACTATCTCCAGCCCAGAAGGCTTTAAACCACTCGGTCCGAAAGACCGTATAAACCTCCCAAATCACTATCTCCAGCCCGAAAGGCTTTAAACCACTCGGTCCGAAAGACCGCATAAACCTTCCAAATCATTATCTCCGGCCCGGAAGGCCTTAAACCACCCGATTCGGAAAATCGTAAAATTTCCATCTCAGGACGCCACCACGTCCTCACAATCGACCTCGGCGGTCACCACATCTTAGGACGCCACCACGTCCTCACAGTCGACCTCGGCGGTCACAAACCATCTTCTCGTAAGATTACCCATCTTCTAGTAAGATTGCACACTCAGGACGCCACCACGTCCTCACAATCGACCTCGGCGGTCACCACATCTTAGGACGCCACCACGTCCTCACAGTCGCCCTCGGCGGTCACAAACCGTCTTCTCGAAAGATTACCCATCTTCTAGTAAGATTGCACACCCTGGACGCCACCACGTCCTCACAGTCGACCTCGGCGGTCACACGACACTTCAGGGCACCACCAAGCCCGCATACACTCACAATTTCACGACCTCTGAACTACGACCGGGCTTGATTCCCGCCAGGGATACGTAGGAATCCTATCATAGGGTCCAGCCATCGGCCTATACGGCCACTGTGGCGCCACCACGTCTCTACCATCGACGGCCACCCGGGACGCCACCACGTCCCCACCATCGACCTATACGGTCACCTGTGGCGCCACCACGTCCTTACCATCGACCTATACGGTCACCCAGATGCCACCACGTCCTTACCATCGACCTATACGGTCACCCAGGACGCCACCACGTCCTTACCATCGACCTATACGGTCACCCAGGACGCCACCACGTCCTTACCATCGACCTATACGGTCACCCAGGATGCCACCACGTCCTTACCATCGACCTATACGGTCACTCAGAACGCCACCACGTCCTTACCAGTGATCTATGCGATCACTCACGGGATGCCACCACATCCACACACGAGTTCCGCCGAGGACATCTCACGTCCTCGTACACAACAACACTCACCCCACACACGAACTACGATCAGGCTTGATTCCCGCCAGGATACGTAGGAATCCTATCACAGGGTCCAGCCAATTGACCTAAACGGTCACACAACAGGACACCGCTATGTCCTCCCACCGACCTACACGGTCACTTCCTCTCCCAGCACGCGATCCAGATTAGGACCCTTATCTTATCGACGACCCCACTTCCTCCATAAGTGACGTCGTTGAGGGGCTTCTGTAAGTACCCCAATCTGGATCACCCTCTTCCGAGTACACATGAAACACCGCAGACTCACAAACGCAGTCTCGAAGACCTTTGACACTCAAAACCCTCAAAAACCCCAAGCCAAACCAAGGGAGGAACCTTTCTGGGGTAAAAAGGGATAAAAGGACCTTTTGGGAATTTTTCAGAATTCAAAAAAGCATAAGTAGTCCGTACGGACCTCTTTGCTGCAATGATTACTGAATCCCCTTAAAGTCCAACTTATTCCCTCAAATCCCGGAGAACATCATTACCCCCCCTACATGGTTGGTCCGTACGGACCTCTTTGCATGCTGAGATGGTCCGTACGGACCTTATTGAAAGTAGACACCATCATGGCTAAATCTTCTTCATCATCACAGATTCCCTCAAATCGAGGAAAACTAAAATTTTGGATTACCTGCAAGATCCGTACGGACCTTATTGCAGTTTTCCTACACTATAAATACAGGGCTCCCCCTCCCTCATTTTCACACATTTTCCCTCTTCTCTCCTCTCCCCCTAGCCTTCAGGCTCCCTCTAAGACCCTTCAGGGCACTCCCGGCCCCTTTCGGATCCTTTCGAGGCCTTCTGAGCCCCCTTGCGGTGCTCCGAAGCCTCCTCGAGCGCTCCCGCGACGCTCTCGCGCTGCCTCGAGGCACTCTCGAGGTACTCTGAGGCCCCTCGTGGTACTCCAAGGCCTTGCCTGGTCTTTCCCGAGGCGTCCCGGCTCTTTCCGAGTCAAACCGACGATCCCAAACCACACCGAACCTCTGCCCGAATCCAACCAACGATTCCAAACCACGCCGAACCCCTGCCCGAATCCAACCAACGATTCCAACGCATGCCGAACCTCTGCCCGAGTGATCCCTGCGATCCCAACGCACACCGAAACTCTCTCCGCAGACAACCGGCCCCTTTTCCGAAGCAATCCCGGTCCGTACAGGAACACGATTCCGTCCTCAAACACTATTCCCCTGCGGAAGACAGACACGAACCAACATTGGTAAGACTTCCTTCCTATACTATTTCAATACATTTCAATAAAGCAGTGTACAATGTAGACATCCGACACAGCATGCATTTTTAAAAGCACAAACACACACACACACAAAACAGTTAAAGAATATTAGGGGTATCCGAAAGACTCATTTTACGAGGCGACTCGGGTGAGCTCTAAGATTCTAATATTCTCTTCCCGAGGAGTCATCTGACCTCCGAACTCAAAATCTCATCACACAACAAAAACAGTTTATTTTTAAACTGATGCCCTTTTTCAATGTTTTGGGCTTAATAAAAATGGCGTGGCGACTCTACAAGCAAAAACACGGCGAGACACCTCCCAACTAATGCAAAAGCGGAATAAGCCAGATGCCGGGGCGCGAACGCGCTGCCTCTCGGATCCGAGCGACTTTCCCGAACGCGACGCAACGAAATGCGAGATGCCGGGGCCCCGCGCGCGAGCCGGATCCCGGGTAATTTCACAACCGCACTCTCATGACTGTCAAATTCTTACGATCCAGTAACCTCATACACCACCAGCGGCCATTCTTCTTCTTCTGTATTCATCTTCGCACTCACCCCCCTTCGCCTCCGTTTCCCGCCATTCCTTAGACTGTGGTCTTTTTAGGGTTTCTTCCAGCTAACCCGCCAAAATCTCTCTCCGGCCATAATTCAAAGTGAGCGTCTTTAGGTATGTGCGGCTCCAACCAAAACTCTGTTGATATAGATGTGTGGCTTTGTCTTTACTCCGTTATAAGAGACTCCGATCGTGCACGCGAGAGCCACTCTCAGTATATACTTCGAATTTCTTGCATCCTCAACCTCTCAGGTATCTCTCTAACACACACAAGTTTTCACTCTTTCAAACTCTTATTTGAATAATTACCTACTTAATTTTAATAAGGGTTTTTTGATTTTCAATGGCATGATTTCCTGATCAAGTGTTTTATCAGGGTTTTGACATTTTCAGCAATCAAGGGATAACATGTATTCTTTGCCACACATCACCCACTCAAGCATAATCCCCCCTCACATGTAACCGATGTATTTCCCTCTATTAACACAGACAACTATGACCAAGGCCATTCTTCCATCGGTTGCAGAAGTAGGTGTAATCCAAGAGACCGAAGCTTAATGGATTGTAAAAAGCTTAAAATTGTTTGAATGCTTGATGATTCAACTTGACTTTAAAGTGAAAATATTTTCGTACGAGGGAGATAGGGATTGGAAGACGTGACAATAGGCGAATGAATCGTACATTTAGTTTAGGGGATTGCAGAAAAGTAGTCTTTTTGGAGGGCTTTATATAATGAATTTGCTTCAGTAGTTTGTCGTTTAAATTTGTATTATTGGAATATGTTTTGCTGATTTTGAGAGAGATTGTTGCTTTTCTTCTAACCTAACTGCCTAAAAAAACTGCCTATCCCAATCTACGACTCCTCCCTTCCCACTTCCAGTTGTTGAATACTTTGCCCTTACGCGCAAGAGAGCAAAAATAATAGACAGAGAAAAGTCTTCGGTGTTGCAGACCAGTCTGTTTCGTTTGCAAGGTTTGAGATAATCCCTCAATTCGATTCGACAATCTTCGGCATCATCTCTTTAGGTGGGTGATTCAATTCCAAACGTTCGGTTCTATCAACCAAGATTCGGTTTGGGCATTATGTTTGATTTTTATTTTTGATTAGTTGTTGATATGTGGCCTTAAATTTAAAATTGATGATTGTTGAGTGTTCTGAAAAGAACCTAACTTTCAGTTTTTTATTTCTCACCCACCCATAAGCCCTGGACATTTCTTTGCTTTTGTAGGCGATCAAGGCATTTGAGGAGTACAGAAAAGCAAAGGCCAACATCAACGGTAATTTTCTTTTTCTTCTGTTTTTTTTTTTTTTTGGCATCTATATAACATCATAAAATTTGAAAATTTGTTTACCCAGGATTTCGATTTGATTTGATTTTGTTTAAGTTTTGTTTTGATTTTCCTTATTGATTTGGGAATTGCTTTCTTGGGGAATTTGGAGGGTAGAGAGTGTTGGTGTAATGTCCTAGGTTATAGTTATGTTTAACTTGAACCGTTATGTATCATCTTTATTATTTATTATAGAGCGCATTTATTCTGTTAATTATATGTTTGCATGTTTGTTATATTGAACTGCGTCCCTAGTTGTTGTGAACAACTAGTATAAGTTGGTAATGGATAATCATGGAGATGATTATATGCATGGAGATGCACATTACACTTATGGATACTTGCTAGAGAATAAGTATTGGACTTGACCTACTTGTGAGATTTATGACATGGTCTGTTGTCATGATTAAATCTCATGATAGTCGTGTTATTGAATCCTTTGTACCTGAGATTATCATCATCTTCCACATGGTGAAGATCGTGTTTGATATAGTTTAACACTATCTTTAATCGGATAGCAATAAGGGCTATATTAGCACGATGTAGGAAAGAATGATAAGTCAAGACGGGATTTGTCCCTCTTATGAAGAGAGATGTTTGCTTGGGCCTCTCGATGAATGATGTTGATGAAATGTGTGGCCACACTCAAGTGATTTGATAGAGATCAAATGCATTTGGACTATCAACATATTAGAAATCGAGAAAGCATTGAACGGAATGAGTTGACATAGACCATGACTCATGTTCAATTGGACATCGTGGACAAAGGGATTATGACATTGGATCTATCAAGGAATAAAGCTTTAATGTTATATTTAATTGGGTGGACATAATGATTTGTTAGAAGTCACTTATGTCTTGTGAGGTTGATGTTTCAACTCACTACCAACATAAAATATAATTCCTAAAGGGTCACACACAAAGAACGGATTGAAAAATGGCTCTCAATATGAAAATCAGTTTCTGGACTAGGGGAGCGTCCGCTCCCAAGAAAGGGGGGCATCCGCTCCCAATTGGTTAAAACCGGGGAAAAGTTTCTGGAAATTGGGAGTGTCCGCTCCCAAAGGCGGGGAGCGTCCGCTCCCAAGGTTCGACAGATTCCGTGTTGGCTTTGTATTAGGGCTTTTCTCCCTAAGTGTTAGGGAGATTTATAAAGTATAAATAGCCCATTTTAGCTCAGTCAACACACACGAATTTAGGGCCTTTGGAAACACAAATTCCTTGATTTTGATTGAGAATCAAAGATCAAAACACCCTAGATTCAATTCCATAATCAGCCATAGATTATTGAAAAGTGTTTCAATAATCAAGAGGATCATCTAGCAATCCAACAAGAAGGTGTTCTTGGTTCATTCGCGTGTGGATTACCATTAGAGAGTGGTTACGTTATCACCTAAGGCTTGAATCAATTCATCACATTGAAGATCAAGGAGAAGCTTGAAGATTCAATTTGACATCAAAGTTCAAGACTTGAATTTTGAGATCTACCTAGTTAAACTTCATCGCATTCGAGGTATGTAATTCTATTTCATGGTTTTCTAATCTCTTCATGCTAGACGGATCATAGGGCTAGGGTTTTGATGTTATTTCTAAGTTCTTCCGCTGCGTTTGTAATCCCAAAATCCAACAGTGGTATCAGAGCCCTGTCTTGCCATGATTAGGATTGAAATTGCATGCTAGATTTAATTTGATTATTTGCTACCATGCTACATGAAATAGATCTAGATTCCATGTGTTTTGTTTCTATGAAAAACAAGTATATGAGATATATCATGTTCATGATTTATGATGAATTAATTAGATTAATTTATCACATAGGTTAAAGATTTGTTTAATATGATTAAATTAAATTGGTAATTTCTCAAATTGAATCAAATTGTTTGTATGATATTTTGTGAAGCCCTATGTTCATGATTATGTTCATATGAGATCTATGTTACAACCATGTGATGTTTGTTACATGTTAAAAACCTTCTAAATATTTAAGTCTTATGTCATTCCTTGATTAGAACACTTGTAAAATTTAGGGTATTTTGATGTAGTTTCAGCCATAGTTGGGTGCATCATTATATCTTAGTTTGTGATCAAGATAAGATTATGGTTGATGTAGTTTTGGCCATAGTCGAGTGCATCGTTCCATGTCTTATACGTTTGAAAAAAAAGGTTTTGACTTAATTGGTGCTTTCAAATAAGATTTGACCCAAGGCATAGATGAGATTTAAAACATGTTTTTGACATATAATGTCTAAGGGAATCTCATAAAAGATCTAAGAGTCACATAGTGATATGATTGATGTTTCTACCTAAATATCTTGATTTCGGGTATTAGCTCAGTTAAACAGGAATTAAGTGAAATATGGATCTTAGCCTACTATAATTATATGATACATGTTTGTATTTGAAGGTGTATAATTTAGTGAGAGTATTTATGAAATACATTATTTGCTCTTAGATGATAAATGTGTTGATATTGATATATGTTAATATTGTTTGCATATTTTATTGTAGAATAGCTACACACAATAATCAACTCTGTCACTGCGATCTGTCCTTGAGAAGGACAAGCTTGAGGAGAACGGTACAAACTATTCTGATTAGATCAGAAGCCTTAGAATTGTTCTAAAGCAAGAAAATAAACTGTACGTTCTCAATGAACCCATTCCACCTCAACCTGCTCCAAATGCTTCTAGGGCTGATAGGGATGCACATAAGAAACATAATGATGATTCTATGGATGTTGCATGCCTTATGCAAGCCACTATGTCTAAGGCTCTTCAGAAGGACCTTGAGCACATAGATGCAGCATTTGATCTCGCTGAGCACTTAAAGGAAATGTTTCAAGTGCAAGCAAGAAACGAGAGGTATGATGTGGTTAAGGCCCTAACTGCATGCAAGATGCAAGAGTGGAAATCGGTGGGAGCTCATGTCCTTAAGATGAAGGGTTACATTGAGCGTATCGATAGGCTTGTAAATCCATTGAGTTTGAAACTCGCCACGGATTTGATATTGAATTCATTGCCTGAAAGTTATAGTCATTTTATTATGCACTATCACATGACTGGCATGAATAAGAATCTCTCAGAATTGCATGCGACGCTTAAGACCGCAGAGATGAATATCAAGAAGCCTAAAACCAATACTGTGTTAATGGTTAACAAAGGTAAAGGGTTCAAGAAAGATGGCAAAGGTAAAGCAAGTGTTGCTAAACGTAAGGCAAAGGTTGCTGATGCCAAAGAGGCTCCCAAGGCATCTCAAAAGGATGCGGTTTGCTACCATTGCCAAGAGGTTGGTCATTGGAAGCGCAACTGCAAGGCTTACAAGGAAGGCTTAAAGGCGAAGAATGGCAATACGATTACTACTGATTCAGGTATCTATATGATATATATTTTCCTTTTTGTTTCTAGTTCATGGGTATTAGATACCGGATGTGGATCTCACATTTGTTTAAATATGCAGGGACTGAGAAATAGGAAGCTACTCAAACAAGGTGAAGTTGACCTGCGTGTTGGGAATGGAGCAAGAGTTGCTGCATTAGCCGTAGGGACATATGATGTAACTTTACCTAGTGGCTTAGTACTTGTTTTGAACAATTGTTACTATGTTTCGGATTTGAGTAGGAATATTATTTTCGTTTCTTGTTTGGATAATAAGGGGTATAATTTTCTTATTAAGAATAAGAAGTTTTATATTTATTTAAATGATATGCTTTATGGTATTGCACATTCATTTAATGGCCTTTATGTTCTTGATGTTGATGAGAAACAAAATAGTGTTGAAAATATTTATCATGTGGACAAGAAGTCTAAATCGAATGACGTGAACAACTCGTTCATGTGGCATTGCCGACTTGGTCATATAAATGAGAAACGCATTTCTAAACTCTACAAAGATGGAATGTTAGACTCACATGATTATGAATCATATGAGATATGTGAATCTTGTTTATTGAACAAAATGACCAAACCACCCTTCACTAAGAGTAGTGAAAGGGCTAGTGACTTATTGGGCCTAATACATACTGATGTATGCGGACCAATGAGCAGCATTGCTAGGTGAGGATTTCGGTATTTTATTATATTCACCGATGACTTATCTAGATATGACTATGTCTATCTAATGAAGTCAAAGAGTGAATCGTTGGAGATGTTTAGAACATTTCAAAATGAAGTACAAAATCAACTTGTCAAAACAATCAAAGCACTTCGATCCGATCGTGGTGGTGAGTATTTGAGCCAAGAATTTGACAATCATCTCAAAAACTGTGGAATCGTTTCAGAGTTGACTCCACCCAGAACTCCACAATGGAATGGTGTTTCCGAGAGGAGGAATAGAACACTATTAGATACGGTTCGTTCGATGATGAGTCAAGTAGACCTTCCTATATCCTTTTGGGGACATGCATTAGAGACTGCTGCGTTCACACTAAACAAAGTCCCTACTAAATCGGCTCCTAAAACCCCACATGAGATGTGGCATGAAAAAAAACCTAGTTTGTCTTTCATGATGATTTGGGGTTGCGAAGCTTATGTGAAAAGACTTGTCTCTGATAAGTTAGAACCTAAATCCGACAAGGTTATTTTCGTTGGTTACCCTAAGGAAACCAAAGGGTATTATTTTTACAACCGCAACGAGAACAAAGTGTTTGTTGCTCGATATGGTGCTTTTCTTGAGAAACAGTTTTTCAATAAAGCATCTAATGGGAGTAAAATTGATCTTGAAAAAGTTCAAGAACCCGAAAATAACATGGAACTGAAAGTAGAGACTGAACCAAGTCCACAAGAAGTTGTGGAACCGGTTCAAGATCCACAAGTCCATCGTAGATCGGATAGGTTACGATCCGCACCCGAGAGATATGGGTTTCTCGTGTCGGAAAGTAATGAAGTGGAAGTCATTGAGAATGACGAACCTACTTCCTATCAAGAGGCGATGTCCGATCCCGATTCGGATAAATGGTTGGAACCCATGAAGTCCGAATTGCAATCCATGTCGAATAATCAAGTTTGGAACTTGATTGAGCCACCCGAAGGTGTAAAAACCATAGGGTGCAAGTGGGTCTTCAAGAAGAAGACTGACATGGATGGGAAGGTGCATACATATAAGGCTAGGCTTGTAGCAAAGGGATATAGGCAAACTCATGGTGTTGACTATGATGAAACCTTCTCGCCTGTTGCCATGCTTAAGTCTGTTAGAATTTTGATTGCCATAGCCGCATATTATGACTATGAGATATGGCAAATGGATGTCAAAACCGCTTTCCTTAATGGAAAACTGCTAGAGGATGTGTATATGACACAACTCGAAGGTTTTGTAGATCCACAAAATTCTAGTAAGGTGTGCAAGTTGCAAAGATCCATATATGGATTAAAGCAAGCTTCTAGGAGTTGGAATCTTCGGTTCGATGAGAAAATTAAAGAGTTTGATTTTATCAAGAACGAAGATAAACCTTGTGTATACATGAAATTCAGTGGGAGCGTTGTGCTATTTCTCTTGTTGTATGTCGATGATATCTTACTCATTGGAAATGACATTCCTGCACTTGAGACTGTCAAGTCTTGGTTAGGAAAGTGTTTCTCAATGAAAGATATGGGCGAAGCCGCTTACATCCTTGGTATCAAGATCTATAGAGATAGATCTAAGAGAATCATTGGTTTGAGTCAAAGTACCTACATTGACAAGGTTCTTAGAAGATTCAAGATGGAAAATTCTAAGAGAGGAAACTTGTCAATGGGTCATGGTGTCACTCTTAGTAAGACTCAGTGTCCTAAGACAACTGATGAACGAAAGAGGATGAATGATATTCCATATGCTTCGGCTATTGGTTCTATCATGTACGCTATGATTTGTACTAGACCCGACGTCTCGTATGCTTTGAGCATGACAAGTCGTTACCAATCTGATCCGGGTGAGAACCATTGGATGGCAGTCAAGACGATCCTAAAGTACTTAAGAAGGACTAAGGATGTGTTCTTGGTATTTGGAGGGATGGAAGAAGATCTTGTTGTAAAAGGTTACACAGATGCTAGCTTCCAAACCGACAAGGATGATTTCCGATCGCAGTCGGGATTTGTGTTTATGCTTAAGTGAGGTGCGATATGTTGGAAGAGTTCCAAGCAGAGTACTATTGCCGATTCTACTACTGAGGTCGAATATATAGCGGCATCCGATGCAGCTAAGGAGGCGGTTTGGATCAAGAAGTTCATTAGTGACTTGGAAGTTGTTCCAAGTATCACTAATCCGGTGGAACTTTATTGTGACAACAATAGTGCCACTGTGCAAGCAAAGGAACCAAGGTCACACCAGAGATCCAAACATATACTTAGACGTTTCCATCTCATTCGAGAGTTCAATGATCGGGGAGACGTTAAGATATGCAAAGTATCAACCAATGATAACATTGAGAATCAGCTTACAAAGCCCCTCGCACAAGCTAAGCATAATGGTCATGTGAGGTCCATGGGTATTAGATACATAGATGGAGCCTAGTGCAAGTGGGAGATTGTTGGTGTAATGCCCTAGGCTATAGTTATGTTTAACTTGAACCGTTATGTATCATCTTTATTATTTATTATAGAGCGCATTTATTCTGTTCATTATATGTTTGCATGTTTGTTATATTGAACTGCGTCCCTAGTTGTTGTGAACAACTAGTATACGTTGGTAATGGATAATCATGGAGATGATTATATGCATGGAGATGCACATTACACTTATGGATACTTGCTAGAGAACAAGTATTGGACTTGACCTACTTATGAGATTTATGACATGGTCTGTTGTCATGATTAAATCTCATGATAGTCGTGTTATTGAATCCTTTGTACTTGAGATTATCATCATCTTCCACATGGTGAAGATCGTGTTTGATATAGTTTAACACTATCTTTAATCGGATAGCAATAAGGGCTATATTAGCACGATGTAGGGAAGAATGATAAGTCAAGACGTGATTTGTCCCTCTTATGAAGAGAGATGTTTGCTTGGGCCCCTCGATGAATGATGTTGATGAAATGTGTGGCCACACTCAAGTGATTTGATAGAGATCAAATGCATTTGGACTATCAACATATTCGAAATCGAGAAAGCATTGAACGAAATGAGTTGACATAGACCATGACTCATGTTCAATTGGACATCGTGGACAAAGGGATTATGACATTGAATCTATCAAGGAATCAAGCTTTGATGTTATATTTAATTGGGTAGACATAATGATTTGCTAGAAGTCACTTATGTCTTGTGAGGTTGATGTTTCAACTCACTATCAACATAAAATATAATTCCTAAAGGGTCACACACAAAGAGCGGATTGAAAAATGGCTCTCAATATGAAAATCAGTTTCTGGACTAGGGGAGCGTCCGCTCCCAATTGGTTAAAACCGGGGAAAAGTTTCTGAAAATTGGGAGCGTCCGCTCCCAAAGAAGGGGAGCGTCCGCTCCCAAGGTCCGACAGATTTCGTGTTGGCTTTGTATTAGGGTTTTTCTCCCTAAGTGTTAGGGAGATTTATAAAGTATAACTAGCCCATTTTAGCTCAGTCAACACACACGAATTTAGGGCCTTTGGAAACACAAATTCCTTGATTTTGATTGAGAATCAAAGATCAAAATACCCTAGATTCAATTCCATAATCAGCCATAGATTATTGAAAAGTGTTTCAATAATCAAGAGGATCATCTAGCAATCCAACAAGAAGGTGTTCTTGTTTCGTTCGCGTGTGAATTACCATTAGAGGGTGGTTACGTTATCACCTAAGGCTTGGATCAATTCATCACATTGAAGATCAAGGAGAAGCTTGAAGATCCGATTTGACATCAAAGTTCAAGACTTGAATTTTGAGATCTACCTAGTTAAACTTCATCGCATTCGAGGTATGTAATTCTATTTCATGGTTTTCTAATCTCTTCATGCTAGACGGATCATAGGGCTAGGGTTTTGATGTTATTTCTAAGTTCTTCCGTTGCGTTTGTAACCCCAAAACCCAACAGAGAGAGCGAGAGAGATATATGATTAGACGGTTACCATTTCGCTTTTTGTTACAATCTTCTTCACTCTTTACTGTTAATCCCCTTGAAATCCTCAAAGTGAGCCATCCAAGCAACTTACAATCTTCTTCACTCTTTACTGTTAATCCCCTTGAAATCCTCAAAGTGAGCCATCCAGCGTTGCTTCGTCAAAGGTTAAGGGGGTATCATGGGCAGACTTGGACTTTATGATTTGGCAGAAAGAGAAGGTACAACTTAACCTCTCTGGAATTAAAATTTGAATTGCACAAATGTTATATTTGATGTTGTAGTTGTTGTTTTGTTCTGGTGCATTTAACTTGGTGTGTGCATTTACAAGTCTGCTAATGGGCAATTGGTCATACTTTTATATGCTTTTTCTGGTTCTCTTCCAAAAGTCCATACTTGTGTTATCACTTTATATGCTTTTGCTTTTGTTTGTGGGCAGCGATTATTATATTTGTTGAGAAGTAGGCATAATTGTGATTCACAGTTGCCCACAAAAACCATGTATGTTAATGATCCCCAACTAGAATGATTTGTAGGTTGTATTACCCTTTTATTTTGCTACTAAATATTCTTCAAAATTAATTTGCATAAATAAGAAAGACCAAACAAGCATAATTTGAAATCCACATACAAGGCAAAAGGTGAATAAACCAGTCTAGCAAAACTATCAAGTGCATAGTAAGAAATCCAAGACGGAATTATATGTAAAAGAAAGCTAGGGGTGAGAATACTCAATCCTCATCCTCTTCATCACCATCTCCTCCACCAGCAGCCTTCTTGGCAGCAGCCTTTTGGTTCTTTCGCTTCACTCTTCCGGGGCGGCCACCTCCGAATGGACTAGTTAGGGAGAAATCAATGTGCTTTTGGGAGTCCACCCTCACCATAAAGGATGGAACATTAACGACCTGCCTTCCAACCCTGGAGCAAGGAATGAAAGGATATATAAACAAAGAAGAAAAGAGAACGAAACTAAATTGCATCCACTAGAAGTTAAAACAAAGTTCTTCGACAATCAAATTTTTAAGCAATTTGTGTTACATAAGAAGCAATAGTAAACCTTCCCTTCAGAAGTCAAAAGGGGTAAAGAATTCATTGACTGTTTCAGGAAATAGTTTTCTACACTGCAACCTAAATTACCTGTAGATGTATAACATTCTATTTGTCAATGACCAGCTAAAGTACAAAATAATAAATGTTACCTTAACCATATTTAATGCCAGATCCGCAAATGAATAAGTTCTCAAAGTGAAGGGGCAGGCTTCTTAAAATTGTTTAAGCACACAAAATCAACATCACACCAACAAATATGTACAAATTAAATAATTACTAGAACTGAGCAACTAAGAAGACCAAATCAGATAACCACTTATATGTTCAACAATCATATGCATGCGAATGACATAATTAACATTAAGAGACTAGCCCCCACACCCCAAACTAAGAAAGAAGTACCAAAATCATATACCAGTAGATTTAATTGTAATAATGTTCTTTCACCAAAATCCAAGGTTTAGGGATTTTTGAGTTAGGGAGCGTTTGTTTTTTTATTTTAAGCCTTATTTGCCTCTTAACACTTATTCATTAAGAGGATTAGAGAAATAAGTGTGTTTGTTTTTTTTTTTGAAATAAGGCTTGTTAGGCTCTTAAAGTCCTCTTAATTTTAAGTGGTTAAAATGTTGCTGAATTGCCTCTGAAAACCTCTGAAAGCCACTGTTTCATATTTGGTTTTGGGTAATTTTTTTTTAAACTGTTTACTGTTTCATAATGCATTTACGGTTTTTTTTTTTTTTTAATTTTTTTTTTAAGCTGTTTGAATAATGAATTCGAATACAAAATCAAACAACTTATCCAATTCGAGTCGATTTTCGATTCTTGCCTCTTAATCATTCACCATTTTGGCAAATCGATTTCAGCACTCATCACTTAAAAAAAACAAAAAACCCCTTACAGTAAACATGCAGTTGATTTGTTCAAATGGAATGCAAGTTTAAATTGAACAAGGGAATCATGAAACAAAAATTGGAGTCAAAGAATTTCAAAGCACACACTTGAAATCTGGTTTCAAATTATAATCTTATCGACAAACTTAATCTTATAGTGAGGATGGCTTGGAAATATACCTGATGTGCCTTTGCCTGATCAGCACACGAGCATGATGAATTGACTTTGCCATACCAGCCTTGAAGACACATGTTTGAAGCCGACGTTCAAGGAAATTCTCAACAGTCAAAGCCAAAACATAATCGAGCTTATTCTGGTTCTCTTCCAACAGTCCATACTTGTTCATCCTTCGGAGAAGAGCCTCACCCTCAAAGATACGACGAGGATCTTTTTCATCAAGGGTAAGAAGCATTCTTGCAGCATTACGGATTCGGCTCAATGCATACTGAACCCTCCAGAGCTCTCTCTTACACCTGAGACCATACTCTCCGACAAGCTTCAGCTCAGCATCTAGACGCTCCTTCTCATAAGGACGACGGGGCTTCTTAAAAGTCTTCCCATCTATGAAACAACTCAGATTATAAGTCTATACAAAACTGTGGGATAAACACATGATAATTAAATGCTACCAACTATAATGCATACTCCCTCCCAAAATGAATGTCAATTTTCAAAAAAGTTTTTGTCCCTGAATGAATGTCCATTTTCTGGACAAATTAGTGAACTCTCCCTCCTCAATTATCATGTTCTAGTTGACACATACAGTCACGTTAGTGAGACCATTAAGGGTGTTTATGTACACCTACCAAAAATGCTTAAAAACCATCTCAAATATCTTTCAAATGAACATTCATTTAGGGACGGAGGGAGTGACATTTTATGTCATTAAAAGATTAAATTTCAGATTCATGACAGACATCACAGACTTTAACGAGATCCGGTAACCATGGAAGCAAAACTCATGCACAACCTAATATATGTAGCTGACAGTCCAGTACAAACACAATTAACAATAACAAACTCATGAAATTTTTTTGACCTTCATTTTGGGACAAAGGGAGTAATAGATTTATAAAAGGTTTGATCCTGCTTCATAGCATACAACAACCAAATATAGCTTACAGTCCAGTACGAATACAATTAACAAGAATAAATTAATAGATTTACAGAAGGTCCAATCCTACTTCATAGCATACAACCACCTAATATATGCAGCTTACATCTCAGTACAAATAAAATTAACAATAACAAATTAATACTCCCTGTCCCAAAAAAGTTTTCAAATTTGTTCTAGATCAATAGCAAATTTGAATTTTTTTTGGACATCCATTTTTATCTAAGAGCAAATGAAATATTTTTGGACATTCACTTTGGAACGGAGGGAGTATATTTTAAAAGGCTCAATGCTGTTAGTAAGTGCTCAAATGGCGGTCGTTAACGATCCAAAATACGGAACCATCCCAAATAAATTCCATTAAATCTCACCTCAACAAATGATATATACACAGAGCATTACGTTAACTTTAATGACACACAAACACAAACGCTTGGAGATCAAAGTAAAGTATGTAAGAAACGTCAACTAATCAAGGCAATATTTTTTCTGTTGAAAATGGACAAAACAAAACCTTAAATTCAGTAATTGATCGGAGATGGAGAACTTACAGTTTCGATAGAAATTGACGTGGACCATTGCTGCTGCAAGGTGTTGCCGTCAGGAAGCTGAGGAGGAAGACGAAAGAGCAAAAAAACCACGAATAAGCAAACCCTAAAAACCCTTGTAATTTATCCGCATGAAGGCCACCGGGACCGGGTTTACAAATTGGGCATAGGGCTTTACGGGCCCAAAAAAAACAGGCCGTATATTTGGACACTCTTTCACATTGTTGTTAAAACAAATCCAAAGAAAGGGGAAAGCAACCTCAAAAATTGATTGAGGTTTTTAGCTTTCTTACTAACAATAATGATGTGTCATATAGGGATTAAAAAAAAACTATCAATATAGCTTTTTCATTGTGGATGCTCTTAGGGCAACTCCAATACGGTAAATACGGTAGGTATCAAAATCAAATTTTGAAACCCATCTCAAGGACAAGGAGTTAACATCTCCAATGCTATAAACTTTGGGTACCAAATCTTGATACGTAAGCGAGTGGAAGTAACTTTCAACAAAAAAAAACAAGCCAAAAATAGTAGGTTGGCACATCACGTGCCTAGTAAAAGTGATCTAAAGTTAAAGTTATGACATTTTGGTCATTTTGTTGACTCATCATATTTATTTTTTTATTTAAATTTAATAATTATTTAAAATTAAATAAATTTGATTATTAAAAAATCAGTCAAAATATTTTAATTGTGAAATAAAATTAACAATATAAAATAAAAAATTGATTTTAATTTTGATATTGATTTCGATACCTATCATTTGAGATGCTAGTACCCTTTACAAAGATATCAAAATTTGATTTTGATACCAACCATTTAAGATGAAAATTTGGTATCTTATTAATAGTACTCTATCTCGGTGAATTTTATTTGCAAGGCATGAAAAATGCAAGGCACATGGAAATGACGAAAATGCCCATTTATATATAATTTTTTTTTTTTTTTTCATTCCTCTCGTTCCCTCCAACGTTCAAGCTTCTCTTCTCTCTCTCTCGTACACGAACCGACGAACGACGAACGAACGAACGATGGTGAGAATGAAGATTCTATGATTAAGTCAGGCGCTTCCGCCAGCTACGCCTTGCCATTTGCCATGGCCGCCGGAACATCGTCTACCACGGTGCCGTAAAGAAGGTAATCCCTCCTCTCCGTTTTCGATTTTCTTGAGTTTAGGTCAAAGAGAGTATTATTATTATTCAAAAATTAGTTTGATTAATTGGGTTTTAAAATGAGATGTTATGAACTGGGTTTGAATACGTTGTTTATAGATTTCCATTGATGAACTGATTTTGAAATTGTTGTGCGAAATATGTTTCTGGACTTTGAATGTTTCGTATAATTTTACACGAACTGGTTCCAAGCATTTCGCAAAAAATTACACGAAGCTGGTTCCAAAATTTTCGTGTATAGGCACACGAAACACAATGGAACAATGTTTAGGTTGTTTCGTATGCCTATACACGAAATTGTTCTTAGCATTTCGTGTATAATCACACGAATCTAAAGGAAAATTTCTCCTTTGGATTTCGTGTGAATATACGAAATGTTGAGAACCATTTCGTATAATTTTACACGAAATGTTATTGACATTTCGTGTATATTTACACGAAATGAACTGGAACTCGAACTGAACTTTAAGCGTGACTAATTTATTGTCTCTTATTTGAATTTTTTGTAGGGACGTCAACCTATGACCGCTTCCAATAGAAAAAGAAAGGCCGAGACGGCGGTTAAGAAAGATAAACGCACCAAAAAAAATGATAAAAATGATGAGGCCGAGGCGTGATTGAGCTGGAGCACATTGAGAGTGAGCATACGGATGATGAGGCGGCCTCTGGCAGTCACGAGGAAGTTCTTTGAGTCATCTTCATCTTCGATTACGATCTTTCTTGAGTCATCTTCGACTACGATGGGGGTGAGGCGGCGGAGGAGGAGGAGGAGGCGAGGCGGAGGAGGAGGAGGAGGCGGAGGCGGAGGCGGAGAGACGTGATGTTAGACCGTTGAGGCATGGGAGGAGGAGGGGTCGGGATGTGGCTAGAGGGCGGGGACGGAGGAGGAGGCGGGGGTGCGGGTGCGGGTGCGGGTGCGGGTGCGGGTGAGGAGGAGCCACCGTCGTGGCGGATTGTGAGCGACCCAGGTGGCGGCCCGAGGTTTGTGATTTGTTATACGGGTTCGGTCATCACCGAGCAGAGAGATTTGGGGCAACCCCACTAGCCGATCGGTGGTGAAGTTCCATACCAGTGCACGGCATCTCGATAGGTAAGCTATTTGTTTACAAAAATAAACTTTGACGAAACATTGGTTTTAATGTAATCATTATTGTGAAATTCTAAAAATTGTTAATTATAAATCTTTAAACGGGTTCTCGCGTGATAGGCGGCCGAGGATGATCGAGCATGGTTGGCTGCGATCGATGCTACGGGTATCCATCACCTGCATGATACCACCATTCGCCGGACTAGCTCGGCGCTGGCCGGCGGCATTTGTGGAACGGTGGTCTCCTCGAGACTAACACGTTTCACATCTTGGTGGGAGATGACGATTACGATGCATGACGTCACTCATATTCTAGGTATATTGTTGTTATATTTTTCATTTTCAATATGTAGAGCTTTGGTTGATTGCTGCATATGACATATTCTTCATTTACAATTTATAGGTGTCGGTATGTACGGGTTTTCTGTTAGGACGGCGGATCCGAGCTGACCTACGCCGGATCTGAGAGACACCTCATCGGGCTGTCCGAGGGGCACGTCCTACACATTACGTGAGCTCCGTCTTGCCTTTGAGGCCCGTTCGAGACATGTCGGATGACCGGCGTGCATCCACTTATCTCCCTGTTCCTCTTGGGTTGCACACTGTTTGTGGACAAGAGTCGGGATAAGATGCTGCGGCTTATCTTTCCCTGTGCGTGGATCTTCGAGAGATTTGGGCGGCTCGCACAGGGATCATTTGCTTTGGCGTACATCTATCGCGAGTTGGGAAAGGCGTCCGGATCCGGATGCGCTCGAGATGGGAGGCTGTGATCGACTCTCCTAGAGGTAATATTTAATATTTATTTATTACTCCTTTTTTCCACTAAACAGCACGTCTTTTTTGACATATTTCTAAAATACTTTTCGGGCTGGATATACGAGTACTTCCGGACTTAGGCGACTTTTGAGCCCGGATTGGCGGGAGGGCGGCCCGAGCCGGAGATGGTCACGCACGGCGATAGAGTGGCGGGGAGATGGAGCATCTGCTCGAGTTTCGGCGCACCCAGACGGGATGCCTGTTGAGAGGGTGAGCTTTTTATATTTAAATTGTTATACTCCCTCCGTCCCATTGAAAGTATTCTGTTCATGTTTGCTAACAAAGTGAGTTATAGGTATGTTGGACGCCTTATGGTGCCGGGGTGGATGCGCTTTTACCGGTTTCATACTTCGAGGTGTTATACGCTTCTTAGACATCACCGAGGCGTATATGCACACGACCAGGGTGACCGGGCGGATTCGCTATCAATGCCCGAGAGGATCCCTAGGATGTCCCCTTGCCTATCTCGACGTGCATTTTGATAGCCGGTCGAAGGGGTACAAGAAGGTGTATGGCGATCGTGATGATGTTTGGGGACGAGTGGATGGAGTACAACATGGAGGCTTACGATCCAGGTTCGTCGTTTGGGGCCATCGAGTGACCTACATCTCCTCCGGTGACTCCGGACTATATGGAGTGGTTTCGAGCTAGGAGTCATGTTCGGATTAGTAATCCGATACATGAGCCCGTGACATTCCACATCATCACGGTCATCCAGAGCCACTACCCGCGATCGAGAGATAGGCTACTTCCATTGCTCACGGATGACCGCTACGATGACCTCGAGCTATCGTTGTGCGGGTGCACGAGAGTTTAGGATATCACATTTAGTGTCTATCGGTTTAGGATGAGTTTGGGATGATGTGTGGATTATGTACCTTTGTATTTTTGGATTATATATTTTGATGTATTTTTGGATTATATTTTTTATGTATGGATTATGTACCTTTGTATGGATTATATATTTTGATGTATTTTTTGTGAATTTATTTTCACAACTGCTTTCCATATGTTGTCCAAGGAAAATTTTGGTGAATATTTTTTCAATGTATTTTTTACTGCATTACTGTACGCTACGATGCAATTCGAGACTTCATTTCGTGTGGTTATACACGAAATGATTCCTATAGTTTCGTGTATTTTCATACGAACTACTTGTAAATATTTCGTATAAAACTACACGAAAAGTGATATACAATTTTAAGCCTGTATTTCGTGTGGTTATACACGAAAAAATGTCTATAGTTTCGTGTATGCTCATACGAAATATATGCAATCTTTTTTTAACTCAATTTCCATTTGGATTTTGAGGAAACTCATGTAGATGAAAAACATTTTAAATGTCATTTAGAATCTAGAAAAAAATTAAAAAAAAATAAACGAGGTAGGCGTATACCATTTTTGGCAAGATCGGGACACAGAAAACCCTAAACACCCTAAATAATGGCAAAATTTTGTAACTCAATCTCCATTTGGATTTTGAGGAAACTCATGTAGATGAAAAACATTTTAAATGTCATTTAGAATCTAGAAAAAAATTAAAAAAAAAAATAAACGAGGTAGCCGTATACCATTTTTGGCAAGATCGGGACACAGAAAACCCTAAACACCCTAAATAATGGCAAAATTTTGTAACTCAATCTCCATTTGGATTTTGAGGAAACTCATGTAGATGAAAAACATTTTAAATGTCATTTTAGAATCTAGAAAAAAATTAAAAAAATAAACGAGGTAGGCGTATACCATTTTTGGCAAGATCGGGACACGAAAACCACTAAAAACCCTAAATAATGGCAAAATTTTGTAACTCAATCTCCATTTGGATTTTGAGGAAACTCATGTAGATGAAAAACATTTTAAATGTCATTTAGAATCTAGGAAAAAATTAAAAAAAAATAAACGAGGTAGGCGTATACCATTTTTGGCAAGATCGGGACACAGAAAACCCTAAAAACCCTAAATAATGGCAAAATTTTGTAACTCAATCTCCATTTGGATTTTGAGGAAACTCATGTAGATGAAAAACATTTTAAATGTCATTTAGAATCTAGAAAAAAAATTAAAAAAAAATAAACGAGGTAGGCGTATACCATTTTTGGCAAGATCGGGACACAGAAAACCCTAAACACCCTAAATAATGGCAAAATTTTGTAACTCAATCTCCATTTGGATTTTGAGGAAACTCATGTATATGAAAAACATTTTAAATGTCATTTAGAATCTAGGAAAAAATTAAAAAAAAATAAACGAGGTAGGCGTATACCATTTTTGGCAAGATCGGGACACGTAAAACCCTTAACACCCTAAATAATGGCAAAATTTTGTAACTCAATCTCCATTTGGATTTTGAGGAAACTCATGTAGATGAAAAACATTTTAAATGTCATTTAGAATCTAGAAAAAAATTAAAAAAAATAAACGAGGTAGGCGTATACCATTTTTGGCAAGATCGGGACACAGAAAACCCTAAACACCCTAAATAATGGCAAAATTTTGTAACTCAATCTCCATTTGGATTTTGAGGAAACTCATGTAGATGAAAAACATTTTAAATGTCATTTAGAATCTAGAAAAAAATTAAAAAAAAATAAACGAGGTAGGCGTATACCATTTTTGGCAAGATCGGGACACAGAAAACCACAAAAACCCTAAATAATGGCAAAATTTTGTAACTCAATCTCCATTTGGATTTTGAGGAAACTCATGTAGATGAAAAACATTTTAAATGTCATTTAGAATCTAGAAAAAAATTAAAAAAATAAACGAGGTAGGCGTATACCATTTTTGGCAAGATCGGGACACGAAGAAAACCCTAAACACCCTAAATAATGGCAAAATTTTGTAACTCAATCTCCATTTGGATTTTGAGGAAACTCATGTAGATGAAAAACATTTTAAATGTCATTTAGAATCTAGAAAAAAATTAAAAAAAAATAAACGAGGTAGGCGTATACCATTTTTGGCAAGATCGGGACACGAGAAAACCACTAAACACCACTAAATAATGGCAAAATTTTGTAACTCAATCTCCATTTGGATTTTGAGGAAACTCATGTAGATGAAAAACATTTTAAATGTCATTTAGAATCTAGAAAAAAATTAAAAAAAAATAAACGAGGTAGGCGTATACCATTTTTGGCAAGATCGGGACACAGAAAACCCTAAAAACCCTAAATAATGGCAAAATTTTGTAACTCAATCTCCATTTGGATTTTGAGGAAACTCATGTAGATGAAAAACATTTTAAATGTCATTTAGAATCTAGAAAAAAATTAAAAAAAAAATAAACGAGGTAGGCGTATACCATTTTTGGCAAGATCGGGACACAGAAAACCCTAAAAACCCTAAATAATGGCAAAATTTTGTAACTCAATCTCCATTTGGATTTTGAGGAAACTCATGTAGATGAAAAACATTTTAAATGTCATTTAGAATCTAGGAAAAAATTAAAAAAAATAAACGAGGTAGGCGTATACCGGTTTTGGCAAGATCGGGACACGAAAACCCTAAACACCCTAAATAATGGCAAAATTTTGTAACTCAATCTCCATTTGGATTTTGAGGAAACTCATGTAGATGAAAAACATTTTAAATGTCATTTAGAATCTAGAAAAAAATTAAAAAAAATAAACGAGGTAGGCGTATACCATTTTTGGCAAGATCGGGACACAGAAAACCACTAAACACCACTAAATAATGGCAAAATTTTGTAACTCAATCTCCATTTGGATTTTGAGGAAACTCATGTAGATGAAAAACATTTTAAATGTCATTTAGAATCTAGAAAAAAATTAAAAAAAAATAAACGAGGTAGGCGTATACCATTTTTGGCAAGATCGGGACACAGAAAACCCTAAACACCCTAAATAATGGCAAAATTTTGTAACTCAATCTCCATTTGGATTTTGAGGAAACTCATGTAGATGAAAAACATTTTAAATGTCATTTAGAATCTAGAAAAAAATAAAAAAAAAATAAACGAGGTAGGCGTATACCATTTTTGGCAAGATCGGGACACAGAAAACCCTAAACACCCTAAATAATGGCAAAATTTTGTAACTCAATCTCCATTTGGATTTTGAGGAAACTCATGTAGATGAAAAACATTTTAAATGTCATTTAGAATCTAGAAAAAAATTAAAAAAAAATAAACGAGGTAGGCGTATACCATTTTTGGCAAGATCGGGACACAGAACGCACCTGAACCGATCAAGAGAAAGTTATTCCAAACGATAAATGAAGAGCTACATCCACAAACCAGAGATGCTTCTGAGCCACCTCATATTTCAAAGGCAAATAAACCCCGGACCGCCAGTTCGAGAATACTTTCAGATTGGGAGCATACAGACAGATATTTTGGAGTCCCCACTACACCACCTCCACCGGCGGGTGCAGATCTACATTCATTGCATCAACCCAATCGGGTATGATGTCGTGGGACTCAAACTCTTTGAAGTCCACGCCCAATCCGAAAGTAGGTTCAAACACTACACCATCTAGCCCTACTACTCCTACGTCTCTTCCACCACTAGCTTCTTCAACTCGTGGGAGAGGACGAGGTCGGGGACGAGGACGGGGACGGGGTCGGAGTCAGGGTCGGGGTCGTGGAAAGGGAAATGGACAAGTCACTAGTCTACATACTCTGGGTATACTATGTCATTTATGCCTTTCATGGTCCCATTTATTGAAGGCATCACGAGATGTGAGGGTGATGGACATTGTGGCTATAGAGCCGTAGGCTGCAGCAGATATACGGAGATGAGGACATGTGGCCTCAAGTCCGCACGTGTTGCCTTGAGCCTGCATAGTCGACGCGAGCTTTATCGAGAGAGTTATATCTTGGACTAGTATGGACGAGCTCTACAGTCGCATTGCTTACTATTCCTCCCCCGGCTCCCGAGTATTATTATATGACCCTCCCAGCTAGGGCACATCATTGCCACGAGGTATAATGTGGTGTTCATCTCGTCACGCTAACCGGTGGCTTCACATGCCTTCCGGTGGCGTACCACAAGGAGTAGGACCACCCACGGACACACTTGTGCTTGGACACATTGGAAACCATTTTATATTCTTTGCACATGTTAGATAATGATTACCCAATGCCATCGCCGGCGTTATATTGGGAGGCTCATCGTGATGCAAGCGCAAGTAACTTGGTCATGCCATACGAGCTCGGATAGAGACATTCAACCGACTCTCAATTGCGTCGAACGAAGAAAGAGTTTCAAGAAATAGGTCATAGTATGAGTGTATCATTTGACTTATTGAGCCTTTTTTATTTGTATGTATGAATCATTAAAAACTGTTTGAAAGTTTGGATTTGTGATGTGAAATATGGCAAAGTATACCATTTTTTATGATTTTTTTCAATAAAGTTTGTATTGGTCTTTGAATTTTTCCAGTTTTTATGTTTGGAAGTATGAATTATTCAGCATCGAGATATGTTTCGTATGAAACTACACGAAATATTTGTTAATATTTCGTGTGAATATACACGAAATAACTCAATACATTTCGTATATTTATATACGAAACGTATTTGACAATGTCGTGTAAAATTACACGAAACGTTCGCGTACGGGAGGGCAATTTTGTCCATTTTCCGTGCCTTGCAAATAGCGTGCCTTGCAAATAACCGTCCCCACTCTATAGGTATCAAAATTTGATTTTAATACCTATATCTTAACTTCTCCCATTAGAAATGCCCTTTGAATGCCCTTTGATGTGTGTTTAGTTATTTCTATATTATTCTATTTGTATAATGATAAAATATGATATTTATTTTGAGACATAATAAAAAATGTGAAATTTGTATACATAAGAGTTAAGGAAGAAGCCTAAGATTACGCCACGTGTACAAATTTTAGAAAAAATTGAAATCTAGAGTGACATGTGGCGACATTGTTAGGATATGGGGACAAAGAGTAAACTTGGAAAAATGAAAAAATAAATCAGGAATTATGAAAATCATGGTAACGGTTGAAACCATGGGTAGGCCATGAAACCGGCCAATGAGTGTTGGAACTCGAAAAGCAATAATCATGGGCATGGTTGAAATTATGGGAGCCCATGAAACTGGCTGACAAAATTCCTTTGTCGAATTTGTTTTGTTCTAATTTCGGTATTTCTTCTTCTTCAATGTTTAGGGTTTGTTTCTAGGGTCCTATATAAACCAAGTGACAGTCAATATTATTGTGTGCTAAAGAAATTAGTTAGAGAGAATCTGTGAGATTTACAAAGATAGTTAAATGCATTGATAGATATTTGAGGTGCCCTTAGGGACATTTCATGGATAACCTAGGTAATGTATAGAAATTGTATGGATGGTATGTGTTTACATAGATATATGAGATGACTACAGAAGGAGATCATGGAATTTGATTGTAACAGAACATATTTGATATTATTGAATATTCTGACTTGATATTGCCCCACGATTTAGTTCCTTTGTGTGAAAAATTAGGTGAACAAAATTTGAATTCTTATTTTTTATTACTTTCATATTGATATTGTTGCATATTGTTCTAATATAGGACAATTATTGATGAGATATCACCAATTTTCCAACAGCCATATCATCATGCCTCTCTTGAACCTTTAGAAGACTCCTTATATTCTTCTCATTCATATTTTTTTTACTTCTACTTACACTACATAGGGTATTAGTAACTTAAATATGAACACAATAATATTTTTTTAGAGTAGATTGTAATTATAGTTATGCCACGTGGAGAAATTTTGAAAAATCTTGAAATCTTTAGCGCCACGTAAACTTAAATACTCTTTATATTCTTCTTTTTTTCTTCCCTATACGTATACTTAAAACTATACTATGAGTAACTAAATATAAAAACAATCTTTCTAATAATGTCTTGGTGCGGAGGACGGGTTGAAATCTTGAGAGCCATGTAAACGTAATGACTCTTTACGTTCGCCTCATTCTGCTTCTTTTTTCTTTTTTTTTTTCCTTTTATTTATACTTAAAATAATATTAGTAGAGTTGGTTTTATAAAAAACGCGTTTTTTCTGCACTTAGAAAAAACGTGTTTTGTATTTTCCCGTTTGTGTCAGTGTCAGTTAAACAAAGTGCCAGCGTGACAAAGTGTCAGTGCATGTGTAACAAAGTGCCAGTGAAAAAAGTGTCAGTACCAGTTTAACAAAGTGCCAGTGTAAACTGGCACTAGCACTTTGTTAAACTAGTACTGGCACTTTGTTACACATACACTGGCACTCAAAAACACTGGTAATCATTTTTGCTGGCTCTCAAAAACACAAGCACTGACATTCAAAAACACATGGACTGGCATTTGAAAACACATACACTGGCACTAAAAAACACATAAACTGGCACTCAAATGCCCACATGCACTGGCACTCAAAACACATGCACTGACACTCAAAAACACATACACTGGCACATCAAATCCCTAGAACTGGCACTCAAAAACACATACACTGGCGCTCAAATTCCCACATGCACTGACACTCAAAACACATGCACTGGCACTCAAAAACACATACACTGGCACATCAAATTCCTAGCACTGGCACATTAATCACAATAATGTGATGAAGACAAGTTGTGGACTAGTGTTTCTGATTCGTGAGCAATTTCACTGGTTGAAGACAAAATCTTTGGTGTCAGCACTTTCGAAAATTAAAAAGAAAAAGAAAGATAAAAAAAACAATGAATTCTTCGACATCAGAGGTGGACCAGGGAGGAAGAGGATCCTGGGTGAAGCGAGCATAGTTTTTGAGGAATGAAAATTTATCTTTCCTGAATAAATTCGTAAAAATTAACAAACAAAAACCCTAATTAACTCCTAATAAGCAAATTCGAATCTTGAGATAACACTAATTGAGATCGAATTTATGATCTGAATTCACAATTGCGATTTCTTCAATGGGGATTGTTGACAGTGACGGGACGGGAGAGACGGTATGAAGAAAGTGGAAGAGTTGACGACGTAGTCTAAAAACACGTTTTTTTTAATCTCACAAAAAACGCATTTTTTTACAAGTTTTTGACATACGTAAAATCTAGGGAGAAACGCGTTTCTCCATAAGTTATGGAGAAACGGGTTACGGGTATCCAGAACCTTTTGAAAGGATATCCAGAAACTTTTTGTATTGGCCGTGACCTTGTCCCATGGTTGCCACGGATATCGATCTCAAAGGTTACGGATATCGAAACCCTTTGAAAGGATATCCAGGAAGCTTATGAAAGTGATATCCGAAACCTTGAAATGATATCCGAAACTTTCAAAAAATTTACGGATATTCATTTGATTGTTTACGGATATACATTTGAAGGTTTACGGATATCGAAAACCTTCAATAAGCAATTTACGATCTTGGCCTTGGATTTGGCTTCAAATCTATTTTTACGGATATCCAAAGAGGCTTACGGATATCGGTTCAACTTTCGGATATCCAGGAACCCTTTGAGGCCCGATATCCAGAAATTTTCTTCTGGTTATCAAACGTATAGCTTCTGGCTATTAAAAACGTGTTTCTCCATAGTTATGGAGAAACGCGTTTCTCAACAGACCTACTCTTTGACATATTAGTAACTAAATATGAATATAAACAACAGTCTAAGGTATATTGTCTCCGTGCGAAGGACGGGCATATAACTAATTTATTAAAAGGCATAAAATTTCTTATTTTCACCACTTCTAAATAAATTATCCCTAACAAATTGAGTATTTAATTATATCTTATCAAATAATGATAGTTTTATTTGACAATGTATTTAAGTATTTTAACAACTTATTTTTATTTATATCTCTATTTTTAACGAAGTTTAGTTATTATTTCATTAGTTCCTCTCATTCCTTGGTTTTGGTTGGCCCTCATCTTTCGCTCTCTACCTCTTTTTTCTTGTAGGTGATTTTGAAAATTCAATTATTTCAACTGAATAATTTTATAAATTGATTTTTAATTTTTTAGGAACAAAAATCCTGATGGGACGGAGGATTTATAATTTTATATTTTCTAGCTTTCTTACCTGCACATTACTATTTTGAACATTCCCTTTTTAGAACCTTTCACTATAGAATTTGGGGATATCACTTAATTATATAATCTATCTTCAAATGTGCAATGAAGATATATGACAAAGTGTATCTGTTCTTCAATAATTAAAGATAAGAGTAACATTTATTAGAATGTTTTTCTAAGGAAATTATTACAATAGCCTATCTAAACAGAGATAAAAATAAATTATTCCAAGAAAGTATCACGCTCATGATTGGGAGAGTACCAATAAATTTCAAAAAAGTATCATAATGTCTCATAATTTTTTTCCGTGTTATATTATCACGTTATATTATTCTATAAATATACTGTATAATTATAATGGATAATATTGTATATTGCATACGGAATATAATACAACGTCAGGTGGCAATCGGCGACCGTCATCCGGTTTCCGGAGACATTCCAGTGACCCGCGATGGCGGACGGCGTGGTGATGGGTAGCGGGGGTGGCAGGAGGCAATATTGATAATGTTGTATCATAATTTTTAGAGTAACTCTCGTGAAAAATTAGTTTTTTTCAAAATGTTATAAAAACACTAGTTTTCAGAACTGTTCATCACTTTATTAGTTAGACTTAGTGCTTTAAAACTAGTTTTTTTCTTATGTTACGAAAAAACTAATTTTTTACAAGACTAGTGAGTAACCCGTCGATCCCCGACGGGGGATCATAAAACACTAAGATAAAAGTTAAATGTAAATACAATTCAAAAAATTAATGAGATAATTTTATGTAATATATTACAACTTGTCAAAAAACTTCTTTAAACATAACATTTGTAGTCGTGTCATCTGAGGATATCATGACTATTACATATAAGCATTTTAAGTCGTTTCCTTGTAGTTACTCTAGAAAAATCAACATATAATTGTCCATGACTAAATACTGGACTTGGAAGAAAAAGACCAACATGAGCGAGCGACTAATCCTGACTTTTATTTATCGTCATTGCAAAAGAAACGGTCATTGAAAATTCTCCGTTGAAACCTAACCGAGAATTTTGTTGTATCAGAAGGTGACATAATCATCACCGGTATCAACACCTTCTTACCAACATTCTTTCCGGACAATATTACCGCCTCGACAACGTGCTTACGTGTATATATATATATATATATATATATATATATATATATATATATTTAAAAAAGGTATGTTTTATGCCAAATAATTAAATAATTAATTGTATAAATGTATAATTATATATTAACAAAATTGATTTGCGTACCTAGATATATGTAACGATCAATCTTGTACCGTTACACAATTCTAAAGCTTGATCTATATTTCGTAACAACATGACGATACATCCAATCTTTAGCTTCAAATGGACGATTGTGATTGGTGGATGATGTAAAGATTGACCAATGATATTGTGCCACTTGAAGTTTTCTAGGAGCTTGAAAAACTTTTGCTATTATATATAGTAGATTGTTAATTTTGTATATATTAATTTTAAAAATTTTTGAATTAAATAAAGAAAATGAAAAGATAAAATATGCACAATAAATAAATCGTGAATATAAAGCAAAATTTTATTAAATTTCACTTTTACTTACAAACTTGCCTATTTTTACTCATGTTAAATTAACTTTGATTATAGGACTTTTTACCAAAAACTCATTCAAAAACATGCTATTTACAAAAAAAAACATGTAAGTTGTGATTTTACAAAAAACTATTTAGCTAAATATAAATATTACAAAAAATTATTTTTGCACACAAAACACACACCCATCTCTCTTTACCCTCTTTATCTTTACCCAACCCAACTCCGGTGACAAGCTTCCCTCCGGCGACCACCTTCCCCACCTCCGGCGACCACCTTCCCCACATCAGACCCACTAGTAAAAAATCATTAGCCATGCGCCTAACAATGTCATCCTCCACCTCCTCATCTCTGCCTCTTCCAATCTCAAAATCTTCTTCTTCCACCAACACTCACAGACAACAGAACCGCCATGACCATTCTTTAATTCTCCCAGACTCATTTTCCCTTACTCAATTCACCAATGACCCAACCCCACCTTCTAAACCCTGAACAATTCGATACCGACTCAGCCAGCTATGTCAACAAGGCAAAATCCAACTTGCCCGCCAACTGTTCGACACAAATGAAAAAAATATAATAATTGGCTAATCCTCCCAGACTCATTATTGGCTTTATCTGTAATGACATGCCTGAAGAAGCTATTTTGCTGACTCTCAAATGAAAACGAGGTCGTTTCACGGGGACCCTTATACTTACTCTTCTGTACTCAAGGCTTGTGCTGAAACCCGGGAGCTTCTTATAGGTAAAGCTGTGCATTGCCATATCTTGCGTACCCATTTGCATCCCAGTAATATTGTTTACAATTCCCTTATGAATATGTATGCTGCTTCGTTGGATTGTGAAATGGGTTCTGCTGATTTGGTTCGTAGGGTATTTAATTCAATGCGGAAACGAAATGTGGTTTCTTGGAATACTTTGGTTTCGTGGTATGTGAAGATGGAAATTCTCTCTCCTCAACCTATCATTTTCATCAATAGTTCACCGTTGGGGGCTTAGGTTTATGAAATTTTGAGCTGGATTGTGGTTGTTATTGTTGGTAATGATTGGTTTTTGAGAATTTATGTAATGAATTGAGAAGAGTTTAATGGTGAAAATGATGGAGGTTTTCGGAATTTTGATGTTTATCAGTTGTTTATCATTTGTATCAGTTGTTTATCAGTTATTTTATCAGTTGTTTATCATTTGTATCAGTTGTTTATCAGTTATTTTATCAGTTGTTTATCATTTGTATCAGTTGTTTATCATTTGTATCAGTTGTTTATCAGTTATTTTATCAGTTGTTTATCATTTGTATCAGTTTTTATCAGTTGTTTATCATTTGTATCAGTTGTTTATCAGTTATTTTATCAGTTGTTTATCATTTGTATCAGTTGTTTATCAGTTTTTATCAGTTGTTTATCATTTGTATCAGTTGTTTATCAGTTATTTTATCAGTTGTTTATCAATTATTTATTATTTGCTTTTATCAGTTGTTTATCATTTGAATTAGTTGTTTATCGATTATTTTATCAGTTGTTTATCAGTTATTTTTATCAGTTGTTTATCATTTGTATCAGTTGTTTATCAGTTATTTTTATCAGTTGTTTATCATTTGTATCAGTTGTTTATCAGTTGTTTATCATTTGTATCAGTTGTTTATCAGTTATTTTATCAGTTGTTTATCAGTTGTTTTTATCAGTTGTTTATCATTTGCAAGGAAGTGGTATCAAGAGGCGATGATTTTTAGATTGCTGTTGCTATGAGATGGATTGTTCTCACTAAATGATTTTTTTTAAAAAAATTGTTCATGATCAATTATATTTGTGTAAAACTTAAAGTTTGAAAATGAATGACAAGATTGTTTTACATTTTATGTTTATTTTTTTTATTTTTTTTTAAGAAAATAGTGCTTTCAATTTACAAAAGTAGTTTTTTGTAATTTTTATAAAAGTTTTTTGTAATTTCCATCTTGTGTGTATTTTTTTGTAATTTTCATCTTTTAAAATGAGTTTTTTGTAAATGCCCCTTGATTATATTTATATTTTAATATATTCTTATATTTTTATATTATTTTAAAAGTTAATAATTGAATTTCAAATGGATGATTGTGGATGATGGAAAAATTGGCCAATGATATTGTTCCACTTGAAGTTTTCTAGGAGCTTGAAAAACTTTTGCTATTATATATAGTAGATTGTTAATTTTGTATATATTAATTTTCAAAATTTTAGAATTAAATAAAGAAAATGAAAAGATAAAATATGCACAATAAATAAATCGTGAATATAAATCAAAATTTTATTAAATTTCATTTTTACTTACAAACTTGCCTATTTTTACTCATGTTCAATTAACTTTGATTATATTTATATTTTAATATATTCTTATATTTTTATATTATTTTAAAAGTTACTAATTGAATTTCAAATGGATGATTGTGATTGGTGGATGATGGAAAGATTGACCAATGATATTGTTCCACTTGAAGTTTTTTAGGACCATGAAAAACTTTTGCTATTATATACTAGTAGATTGCTAATTTTGTGTATATTAATTTTCAAAATTTTAGAATTAAATAAAGAAAATGAAAAGATAAAATATGCACAATAAATAAATCGTGAATATAAATCAAAATTTTATTAAATTTCATTGTTACTTACAAACTTGCATATTTTTACTCATGTTCAATTAACTTTGACTATATTTATATTTTAATATTTTAATATATTCTTATATTTTTATATTATTTTAAAAGTTACTAATTGAATTTCAAATGGATGATTGTGATTGGTGGATGATGAAAAGATTAGCCAATGATATTGTGCCACTTGAAGTTTTCTAGGAGCTTGAAAAACTTTTGCTATTATATACTCCCTCCGTCCCACAATTTTATGGACTTTTGCAAAATGCACGGGGATTAAGGAGAAATTATTATATTGAAAGTGTTGTGAGTGTGAAAATAAAATAGGAGAGAGAATGAGTGGAGAGAATAGTAAATTATAATGGTGATGTGAGTATTAAAATAATGTAGGAGAGAGAATGAGTGGAGGGAATAGTAAAGATTCATTTCCATTTTGGAAAAGTTAGATATTATTGTGGGACGCCCAAAATAGAAAGTTTACATATTATTGTGGGACGGAGGGAGTATAGTAGATTGTTAATTTTGTATATATTAATTTTAAAAATTTTAGAATTAAATAAAGAAAATGAAAAGATAAAATATGCACAATAAATAAATCGTGAATATAAATCAAAATTTTATTGACATATAATTGTGATCAAAGTTCAACAAAAAAGTCAAATGGGACAAACATTTTGGGACGGAGGGAGTATATTTTTTATATTTCATTGTGTGATTTTGAAGGCAACAAATGGAACACAAGGACTACAGAGGCCAAAAACTGTAAAGTCAAGCTTGAGAAACAACTAGAAAGTAGAAACCCATAGGACATTACTGATCACACAAAATACCTAGACATGTACATTAACTGGACTAGTTTCAATATACAGCCAGAAAATCCACAAAATTAACTGGACTAGTGTCAATTGCACCAAACATTCAAGCCCCAGCGGCTCATTGTTGCTAGAGCTACTTCAATTGCTATGGAACTTTCTTTTCTGCTAATGGATGTTCCAAAAGAATATTAGACGGCCAGTTATGTGAAGGTGATGGATACCGAGCATGTGGTCTGCTCACATTTGACGGAAGCTTAGATACAATCTCTGAAACATTTGGATTGGGGTAAAATGGGTGGTCGTTCTGTAATGGCATCACCAAAATGGGCCCCATTGCCTGAGTTCCAGGATCAACTGCGGGTAATATCGCGTGATCTTTTACTGGCTGCACTGTGCCTGTGAGGTTTTGACTCTGGGATGAGTTCATTGTCCACAATGACCGGGAATGAAATTTCACTGTTTCTGTTTGAAGCTTCGCAATCTGATATTCTAGAGCAGAATTCTCCTCTTTAAGTTCGTCCTTTTCAACCGTAACCTGCTCATCCATCAAGCATAAATCTCAACGAATCGGCAGAAAAACACTGTACTCCGTACTGCCTAAACATCTACTCCCTCCATCCCAAAATGAATGTCCAAAAAAATAAATCAAATTTGCTCTTGATCAAGAGCAAATTTGATTTTTTCTGTTGACTTTCATTTTGGGACGGAGAGAATACTACACGGGGATTGCAAATAAGTAAATAAAAGAGGAAGCAAACCAAGCAACACCATCACTGATTGCATTTTCAGGGTTCCTATCTTCTAGAAAAGATTAAGATATTAAAGACCGGATTTTAGGAAACTTACATATTTAGATTCAGATAAAAGGATTGCATTCTCCTTTTTGAGGCCATCAATCTGAGCAAGCAGATCTCGAAGGATTCGAATGGTATCAGTTATCATGCATGACTTTCCATTATTCTGATTAGCTGGTTCTGCATAATAGAAGATACAAGGTCATATAAATTCAGCATTGTTGCTTGTATACAAAGCAGCATTTAGTATATCTTCCATACCACTATACAAAGTTCAGCTAGAAATCAAAATTGACATGCAGGAAGGAGCATTAACATATGCTCGAGAGACATACCAAGAACTTTACCAAGCTGTAAAAATAAAACATTCATATGATCACGTTTCAACTTCTCCCTTTCAGCTTTACTAATTTTCTTGGGAACTTTTGCACCATTCTTTTTTCTGAGAAAAGACATGTAAGATTTACAAATGTCAAAACCTTGAGAATACATACAGCAGCAAAATTTTAAAGCTGATTTAAGATAGTCTAATAGAACACACAGAGACATATAAATATATGCCTCTTTGATCAATATCGCCCTCCAGAGTTATTATGACCGAGCAACATGTGTCAAGAATGTCACCGAACTGATCTCAGTCATTCCTCACCTCAGTTGCGCCCTTGGCTCTAAATCTCAACTGGCTAGAAACTAACGAAAGTGGAAGCCATTGTTAAGCAGTAGGTGAATATGCCAAAAGTAAACTTCTTCACACAAACCATGTACTTCCTCCATCCCAAAGAAGGGCAACATGTGAAAAGTAAATTCTTTAAATATAAACTCCCTCCGTCCCATTACAAAAGGCACAAAAGGCCCATTTTGGTGTCCCATTACAAAAGGCACAAGCCCAAAAAGGAAAGTTTTTAATACTTGTTTATTCATGGGACCCACTAGTCATACTCACATCATCTATTTACTTATTATTCCCTGATGGATTGGTTTTACCCATCCAAAAGATATATTCCTAAACTTATTTTCTGTTCGAAACCTTGAGAATTTAATGTATTTTGTTAGTGTTTTGATAGTTCAGGGACTGAAATGCAACAATGCTGAAAACGAAGGATTTGTACTCACTTTGAAAGTTCAAGGGCCAAGTTGTAAATTATTAGAAATTCAGGGACCAAAATGAAAATACGGAAATTTGGGAGGAATTTGATTTATAAAAATTCGTGGGTTAAAGTTAAAAATAAAATCTCAAAGAGCGAAGCGCAAAAGAAGTCATTATAGTGGTCAAAGTGCGACGGCAAACTTGCGAGACGAAACGAGTATATATTGATACAAATCAAAGGCAGCACATTTGGACATCTAGGCCAAGGCAGGGATTTGGCCGAGGGATTTTTGCCGTGGCCGCCGCCAATTGGCTCCATTTGCTGGCCAAGGATGAAGTGGAGGAACAAGGCTGTCTTAAAACATTGTTGCATTAATCAGAACGAGTTGGACTTTTTGGAACGACTCGTTTTCACGAGTGATGGGCGTGGAGCGAAGTGGGCCTTGCGTTTGGGCCTGGTTTAGGAAGAGCTGCATTGCAAGTTTGTTTCTCAATTTTTGGCAACCTAGGTATATGATATTATATTATATATATACGGTTAGGAGGATTTGTTTAGAAGAGGAATTGTACCCGCGGCTCACTGTAGAGGATTTTTGGTTCCAAATGGCTGTTATTTGGGGGAGGAAAGAAAGAAGAACATAATTACTTCTTCCGTCTCCGATTCGATTCAATTGAAGGTTTATGATTTTTATATTTTATTTTATTTCTGTAATTTTTATTATGAGTAGCTAAGTTTTTATTTCGCGGATTGGATGTAACAATTGTCGAATTCTTATGCTAATGATGTTTTAATTCTTCCACACTTTTCTTGTTCTTGTTTAATGGAATTTGCTTAATTTATTTTTAGACTTCCAACATTATTGATTGATTTTGTTGGTCTTTAAATTATTAGGGTTTAAATTACTACACTTGCGTGGGTAGTTTTTACATTGGCCTAGATTCCATTGAATAGATCCAATTGAAGACCTTGCGGGAATCAAAAGGGTCTAAGATCATTAGTTCCTTGGTTTTTAAACGTATTACTTGGATGTATTGTAGACCTTGCGGAAAACATTACATCGGAGTAATAATAGAGTTGCAACCCGGCCATCTAACCGTCCCAACTCTTATTAAAGTGAACGATTTATTAGTAATTGTTTTTATAAATTAGCATAGGAAGGAGATAATTGTGAATCCCAATCCGTGAATCCTTGTCATTCTTGATTTCAATATATGTTTTATTTTAATTAGTTAATTTATTTGCTTTTTAATTTATTTTAATCAATCAAAATCAAACCTCCCCCTCTTGTTTCGTTTACACTAATTAAATCAACTTGTTAATTCACTCAAGTCTCGCGGTTCGACCACTTTACTTAGTATATTGCTACTTCTGGGTAACTTCAGACACTTCACGAGGTATTTTTATTACACAGTGGAATTTTTATCCATCATTCCCTACCCCACTTTCTCTCTTCTTCACTTTTCATACTCACAACACTTACTCCACAATACACTTATCTTATTTTTTGTGCAAAACCCATTTTCATTTTGTGCCTTTTGTAATGGGACAGAGAGAGTACTTCTTTACTCTATAACTTTTATAAAATTGCGTTAAGGGTACGTTTGGCTACTCAGTTCCATGCCATTGAAATTGTATTAGAAAAGTAACTTCAATTAGACGGAATTCACTTTGTTCTTCCAAAGGCTTGGAGTTGAGGTTGCCAAACATACCCTCAACACTTTTTTGAACAACACATAAGCAAAATACAATGTTTTATAGGTTTTTTAAAGTGGTGACTATTTGTAGCTTAACTTTTAGATGACTTTTTCTGAGACGTGCAAAAAATGAAAGGATATTTGTAGGCAGAGTAAATTGTTGAATGTGTATCTTATGAGATGATTCTTATAAAACCTTTTTTCCAAAACGATGGTCCAATTTGTTCATGATCATAAACAAAATGGACACACTTTTTGTAATGAAGGAAGAATTACTTTTCACATAATTGTCTTGTCTTTAGGGATTATCAACCCTATGCTCGAAAGATAGCTAGAACATGAAATTGCTATCAACTATTTGTATTCCATGCGTGGTAGGCTTAACTACAATGTACACAACAACAAACCATGAGCGGAGTGACTCTTGATCTACCCTAAGAAGTACTCCCTCCGTCCCATAAAAAATGTCGCATTTGACTTATCAACTTTTTGAAGGAATGTATTTTAATTGTTTGCGCATCGCTTGTACAGTGGTAAAGGGCAAATTGCAACTTAGTTACCCATATTTTGTCAATATTCTCTGATGCTCGGTCTCTTTGTTTTACCCTGCCGTACCCGTGTCGGAGACTCTTATTTTAGTCTTGTTGACAAGAATCCGGCGGGGTAAAAAGAAAAGTCCGAGCATCATAGCCAATATTTGCAATGTGGTTTCCAATAGTGTATTTTTGCTACCCCTAGCCAACATTGTTAATTTATTGCAATCCAATATAAATTCAGTTAAAAACGCAACTCCCGTTAGATAATGTGCCATGTTCCTGGCACATGATTTGAAGGGACAAAATTGACCTTTTAACACCTCCCCACCGTCCAAAATAAAAAACCCACCATTTTCCCCTCCCTTTCTCAGCCTATTCTTCTTTCTTATCTTCATCTCGCAACCCCTACCTCACACCACCTACCACCAACACCAGTAAAACCATCATCAACACCACTATCACCTGCCACTTCTGCCCACCACCAAAACTAATTCAGAATTATCATCTCAATAATTACAAAGAAAAAACCAAGGAGAATCAAACCCACTTTGAATTTTAAACCCAACAAAATTAGAATTTCAAACTCACCAAAACCACATTCAAATCCACCAAAACCATTTAAAACCCATACAATGTTGAACGCGAAATTGGAGATTGAAGTTTCAATTTTGGGTTTCAAATCCGATGAAGAACTAGGGTTTAGAGTCAGAAAGCTTGAATTTGGGTATTTAATCTCTCCCAAGATCCAAATTTGTGCATTTGAGTTGTGCGTGTCTTTTTTTTTCCTGATTGTGTGTGCGTGTATGCGTTTCTGGTGTGTGTGTGTGTGTGTGTGTGTGTGTGTGTATGAGTTTATGATTGTGCGTGTATGTGTTTATGTGTGTGTGAGTTTAAGGTTGTGCGTGTATGTGTTTAAATGTGTGCGTTTGATTTCTTTTATTTTGAGAATGATGAAGACAGAGGTGGATGATGGTTTGGACTGATGGTGGTTCTGTTGGTGGTAGGTGGTGGTGCAAGAAGAAGAAGAGGGAAGAGTTTTCAGGGAAAGTTTGGGGAGGTGTATATTAATTTTAATTGAAATGTCCTTTTTGTCCTTAAAAACATGTGCATGGTACATGACCGATTTTTTTTTTTAACGAAAGTTAGTTTTTAACTGATTTTACATTGGATTGCAACAAATTGACAATGTAGGTTGGGGGTTGCAAAAATTACACCGTTGGAAAACACATTGCAACTATTGGCAAAACATGGGTTACCAAGTTGCAATTTGCCCGCGGTAAATTAGCACCGGGTTTGATTCCTTATTTTAAAATGCAACATTTATTTTGAGACAAACCAAAATGAAAGGTGCGACATTTATTTTCAGACGGGTGGAGTTATATAATTGCCATATGAAGTGCTCAGGAGCATTTTAATATTTTTTTCCTTTTGGCAAAGTCGGAGCATTACTTTCAGAACTCGACTTAACAGAACAAAGAAGCGTCTCTAAGGGCAATCTAGTACTACAAGAGTCCCCAATAATCAACACATGTCTACTTCTACCGAACTGAAATGAAAAAATAGTAAATCAAATAAGGAACAACTAAACTAAACCACACTATTTGGTGCTTCCACTAGAACACTCTCCCCTTAACAATTTAAGGACCCTTCCCTCATATTAATCAACACATGTCTACCTCTAACGAACTGAAATTGAAAAATAGTAAATCAAATAAGGAACAACTACACCATTTGGTGCTTCCACTAGAACACTCTCCCCTTAACAACTTAAGGACTCTTCCCTCATATTTACTCTGCTCGTGACCAAAAACCTTGTCTAACCTCTACTGTTCAATGCTGGTCACAAATATGTAATTGTATTCTACTTCTAACCGCTGCAGACACAGATCATTAAGTTTCTTTCTAGGCTAACAGCTTAGTTGCAATATCCCTTGCCACAATGAGGCCAAACTGAGACTTATTATGAGAGATCATTTCAGATCCATATCCCTTGCCACAGGCCAAACTGAGACTTATCATGTGAGATCATTTCAGATTCTTTCTTTTCATGGAGACTCAAAATATTCGGTTGCTAACTTCTGGAGTATATTAAAATGTAAGGCTTTCTAGATTTTGTTTGAGATTCAAATTAACTCCTTAGAAGTCTAGCACCACGACTACAAGACAGATTTCTTCTTGAACAAAATACCAAATTGTGGCAAATAAATTGGCAATACATTTGTGGTCTACTAGAGTGCAAAGATACGGGATACTCAAAATCGGCAGTACTTAGATGACCTATGGCTCAATGAAGTTCCACTCTGCAAAAATAATTTCAACTAAGTAACATTTATTGACTAAGCCCTCTGGAAATTTTCAATATGACTAACTGATAGGCATGCCTTAGTTGAAATATGTTCGTAGCATAATTTCAAGTTCTCTATATCTAAATTCTAGTACCCTCCTCTGTCCCAAAATGAATGACCAAAAAAATTTCAAGTTTGCTCAGCAAATTTTGAAAATTTTGGGTCATTCATTTTGGGACAGAGGTAGTAATTAAATCAGCAGACGATTGTAATTCTAAGTTACACCCTAGGTCCAAAAAATGAGTTTTCATTTCATAATTTTAAGGAAATTAAAGAGGGTGATTCTCATGATATTTAGTACTGTATCACATATACATGAATACCCTAATGAGCACACTGTGTCATTGCAAGTGCAAACTAGAATGTGATAGTTTTTTTTTTAAGTCATCAAATTACACATACCTGCCAACTGATTTATTCTTCACCATTGCATCTCCATTCTCCAAATGAACAGAAGCATCCGCCACCATAATTAGCTTACTATATCGTCCCCAAATTCAGAAATTCAATACCTGATACAAACCAAATTACAAAGCTCAACCTGATATGAACCCTAGCTTTATTTGAACAAATCCCTAATTTTCAAAAAAAAAAATCACATAAACATAGATTATATAACTGGACTTACATACCTTGTAAGTTTGTGGGTTTCTTCTTCGGCGAGGAAGAGATAGTGTGTGTGGGACAAGAGCAATGTGTGAAATACGTATTAAAGAATGGATTAGTTTGTAGATTCCACGCGACGGAGTGTGGCGGGCACTGGCTCTGTAAGGGCTAGTTGTCCGACCGCATGAGCACGTCACGGGGTCAAACCTACCGATGGACGATACTACCCTCAAGCCGGGTAGCCACGTCACCGGGTCGAACCGCCGCTAGAAATTGTAAAATTTATTTTTAATATTTTTAAATTGTAAAACTCGGTTGTCATACATACATGCATACTTACGTTGTTGCCGATGACGCCACGAATTTTGGGGTCAGAAGGGTTAAAGAGCACAACACAAGAAAGTATTGTTAAGGTCAAAGTAGAATGTTAATTCAACTCAGGCTCTCGGGTGTGAGAGTAAGATATCAATGAGATATGATAACCTAAGAATAAGACTTGAAATGTCTTGAGTGTGTGGGTATGTGTTTAGGGTTTAGACAATGACTTACAATGTCAATTTGACACTTACCTTGTTCAAGGGAACAAAGGTCTTCTATTTATAGGTGAGCTGCTTGTTGATGTAAACCATGAGATCAGCCCTAAAGGGCATCTTAGTTTTTTATCAGATACATGTGTCCGCATCGAATTGGCTCTGCCAGTAAAGGAAGATTCACTGTCAGAGGGAATGTCGTTGATAGGGACGGGAGCCATGTATTTGGGAGAGTTGGCGCGGCGCATTAATGACGATAGTAGGCACCTGACTGAGCCGCATTCAATGCGATGGGAGTGAGCCGGCTACTTGCATGTCAGAACCAGTAAGTAAACTTGCTCAATAAGCTTTGATTTTAACCGGGTGTCTGGTATGAGACCGCAGTCAATATCTTGAGCGCGGTCAATGATATTTGACGCGGACACGGATGGGACGGTTACAACTCCCGCGGTCACCTGGCTGACGGTCTGGATCCCTTCGATCTTGACTGGGATGGTAGGAGAGGAACACAGTCTTGACCTTGGGGGTCTATCTGTCTGCGGTCTTGACTCTGGCGATCTAGGGAATGCCACATCATACTGGGCCTTTGGATCAGACCGAGCTGGGGCCCGATTTAGCTGGTCCGGGCTCATCAGTGGCCCTTAGCTCCAAGTGAGTGATTATTTATGATCTGAGCGAGGAGCAACTGTAGCGATGCGTGAATTTTGAATAACAGAGTCGCCACTTATTATTTATTTAGGAAAACAATAAGAAAAACCTTAAAAAGAGATTTGAGGGTTCGGGGGTTAAGTTATCGAATGGGTAGGTCGAGGAGCATCCATTCCACCCAATCCGGAGATCGGTCTTGCCAATTGAGTATTATCAATCTTTTTAATTACTAATTAAATAAAGAACAAGAAAACCCTAATCAATTTCTTGATTAGGAATGTCGGATTGTACGCTTCGAGATCGCCTTCATCGATTGAAGGGACTCTAGGCTAATCCTTTTGATGGGATTACACCACTCTAAAAGCCAATAGAGAGATTAAGAAGAAAAGAGTAAAAGTATAGGAGTTTACCTAGTTTAGGGAGGATTTGATTTAGAACGTGATTCTAAGATGTTTTCTCGATCGAGAAGTGATTTGGGCAGAGTTTCGACTCAATATGAGAGTCAAATCTTGATGCGGACAGAGCTTCGCCTCAATCCTTGATTCGGGTTTGGATGTTTGTTGATCAACAGGGTTGATAAACAAACTTTAGGTGATTTTAGGGAGGTTTTGTGAGTGATTTGAAGGAATCTTTCGTGGAGAGAAACCAACAAATTGTGTGTGTTGTGTGGAAATCTGGACCTCTGAAATAGTGAAAGTCACCAAGTATTTATAGGGGTTTAAGAGGTAGAGGTGGAGAGGTAAAACACTCCTAGGAAGCTTCCAGAACTCAATTCTGATTGGAGAACCGAATTAGATGAGGTTTATCAAGAAAAGAGTTTGAAACGGAGAAGGAGAGTGATTTCTGCACATCCTGTCGAGGGGATATCTCGCGCGAGATATGATATCTCGTGCGAGACAAAGCAGTCTGTGGACAATTCTGCCCTCTTCAGTTATTCTGTTAGTCAGTTAGGTCCAAAACTAACGAGGTTAGTTAGAAACTTAACGAAACATGACGAAACTGATATGCTTTCATCAAAACATAAAAGAGAGATGAAGAGTAGTGTAATCATGATTTATTGGTTCAGAATGGGGTGTCTACAGAGCCCCTCGGCGACAGGTCTTATGAAAGAAGAAGTGTCGTCGATAGAAAAGACATCATTCTGAACATTGGGATGGTCGTGCCGCACGGCTGCCTACGTATCTCTAAGAGAGAATCAGACCAAACGTAGTTCGACTCCAAAACACTAAAAAGGCTATTTTAGGTATTTTGAAAAGCATTTTTGAAAATCGAAGAGGGATTTTTTTTGAAAAGGTAAAATCATACTGAGGAATCAAAAGACTTGACCCAATTCTGAAGATACTCATTTGTTGATGAAGTTGTTGAAGTGCGCCGTTCGAGGTTACTGACGTAGCTGTTGTTGCTGAGGTCACGATCTTTGTTGTCATTTCCGATGTCACGGACTTTGTTGTGGTTGCCGAGGTCACGAACTTGAAGTTTGCTGCCGTCACAGACTTTGAAGTAGTTGCCGAGGTCACGGACTTGAAGTTTGCTGCCATCACAGACTTTGTTGATGTTGCCGAGGTCACGGACTTGAAGTTGCTGCCATCACAGACTTTGAGGTTGTTGCCGAGGTCACGGACTTGAAGTTTGCTGCCATCACAGACTTTGTTGATGTTGCCGAGGTCACGGACTTGAAGTTGCTGCCATCACAGACTTTGTTGATGTTGCCGAGGTCACGGACTTGAAGTTGCTGCCATCACAGACTTTGAGGTTGTTGCCGAGGTCACGGACTTGAAGTTGTTGCCGTCACAGACTTTGAAGTTGTTGATTGAGGTGGAGGTTCTGTCGGCCCCTGTAATGCAAGGATAGATGCATATTGGGCTCAAATGGACCCGAATGATTCTTACCTTTCTGTACCTGTCAGCACATAAAGATTCCAAGTAGATTTTCCAGATTTTAGTTGTTCAACTAGACTTACGTGGTGGTGCTCACGTCTGTTCGTGTAAATGGCCGGTCGGATATTTTGGTGGTAAGTTTATGTATGAGTGTATGGTATACAGACATGTAGGGACATGTGTATGGATTTGTATTTGAGAGGGGTGAAATATATGAGTGAACTTGTGTTTGACAAGTTGGGACCAAATCAGGTTTGTGCAGAATCTGTTGCTAGTCAGCGAGGCTGAATTGTTGTAGAATTTTGATGAGTATCCTTTTGTGAACACATCTAGGTCTGTTGCGAATCTCCATTCTTAATTCTCCTTTGAGTCGTGTCTCTAGGAGACAAACGACTACAAATCTGTCGACTGTCGTGATGTCTCTATGTCTAAGGCCCTTTGGTGTCTCAAGCCCCAAGTTTCTTGCAAGTGGTAGATGACTTTGTGGACAGGCTTGTAAAGCTGTTCTCTTGATTTGAAGGTGATCGAAGAAGACTCTCCTTGTTGATTTGATTTGAAGAAGATCGAATGACGCTCGATGAAGAAGGCTGAAGAATACTCTCCCTTTGTCCTTTGATTTTTTTTCTTAGTGCGCACCCTGGTTTTTGCCTAGACCGCCCTTTCGGGTTTTCAATCTAGCGGGCATCTCTTTTGCGTCTTTTTTTTTCATTTTTCTTTGATAGTATGTAACTCGAAGAGAACTCAGAGAGAGAAAATCTTATTGAGGAGAGAAATGAGATCTCAAGTTTGTTTAGGAGAGACGGACTCTATTCATTGGAAGGTGATCCAAGCATTGACTTTTTGGAGAAGTGTATTCTCTAATGATGAGAGTGAGAAGCAAAGAGGAAAGCCCCTAATGTAGATTTGATTGTTTTGAAGAGTTGAAATAGAGGTTGACTGGGGGAGGAAAGGATGGGAAGCCCCAGTTTTGATGCTTGGATTTCAAGAGTGTGTATGAGAGTGGCTAACAGGAAGCCCCTAGACTCAACAAAGAACGCTACATGGCTCAAAGGTCTAGAAAAGTTGTTCTACTTTTTATGGACCTTGCTTCATCTAGAAATTTCTAAACAAGATTGAGGAGAAAGCCAATCATTAGTATGACTTAAGGGTAAACATTTTTCTTGATACTGAAAGTCTTCTTCACTTGATGTAGGAGAATTTTGAGAAATCCTCTTTTCTTTTGTTGGTATCGCTTGACTCCTCTTCTTTGTGGGAGAGTCCTTCTTGCCTTTGTTGAAATTCTATCCTTGTTGTGGGGCGATGAAGGCTTGAGAGTTTTTTTTTTTTTTTTTTTTTTTTTTTTCGATGCTCTATTTTTGCCTAGGACGAATTGAGGAGTTTCGTCCTAGCGAGCTTTTTTTTTTTTTTTTTTTTTAACTCTCAAAGCCTTGAGTTGAGTAGCCCCACTTTTCTTTGGATGAATGTTGACAGCAGCACCTTTGGCTTTCTTCTCTTGTTGGTCTCTAACTTTCAGTAGGGGTAATGTTTAACCCTTAAGCCTCCTAATGATAACTTGCTTTTTAAAGTCACTTAGAAGTTTTTATTTTTGCGATGATTTAGAAAATGGAAGGTCCATTATTTTGCATGAGTTGAATGATATTCATGAGGTAGAACAACTTTAGGAAAAGTGTTTAGGAAAGAAATTACTTTAATTTATTGAGAAATTTAAGAACAGACTCGATAGTTTAGAAGACACAAACTAGAGGAGGTGAGGAGTACTAGGAAGACAGAACGACTCTTCGAGTTCATACTTGGAAATTTAAAACCTAATCTACTTCTATCAAAGGAGAAAGGGAGAGGATAGTGGTAGCCCCAAAGTGGTAAGTGTAGATTTCTTCTTGGAGCTTCATCTTCTTCGTAGATACGAGGAAGAGGATTGGTGATGACGTTGGGACGTTCTAGATCTCCATTATCAAAGAGGTCTTGTATGATGTCCTTCAAGTGGTGGCAGGAGTTGGTGTCATGGCCGGTGAAGTTGTGGTACTTGCAGAATAAGTGATGAGCATGATTCGGACCCATATCCTTCGGAGGACCACCTTCCCTTGGTTTGATTTTTCATTACGGACAAGCACATCGAAGAGTTCTTCTTGAGTGATTCCTTCAATTTTGTCGTAGTGTCTCTTTTTCTTTTCGGGAGGAGGGACGGCGAATACTTTCCGGTGTTGGGGCGGTGAGTGCAATAGCGTTGATCAAGCATCCTTACTTGTGGTGGGCTTGTTGTAGCGGAAAGTACTTTCCGTATTTTTGCTTTTTAGGAAGTCGTCAACCCTAATTCCGGACTCGAGGAGTTCATTGAAACTAGGAAAGTAGTTACCGCGAGCTTCTCTTGAAATTCATCACGAAGGCATTGAAGGAAGATGTGGATTTGCTCTTTGAGAGTAGGCCTTTCGACAATTTCGGTAAGTTTGAGTCTCCATCTTCTAGGAAATTCAAAGCAAAGGACTCATTTGCATGTTGTTTGGTTTGTTCAAGATCCCTCCTAAGTAGGGCGGTAGGTGGAGTTGTCTTCAAAGCGCCTTTGGAAGACCAAACATGCGGATGACCAATCAAGCCTTGTAGTCGTAGGAAGAGACATGTACCAATCCCTTGCGGCACCTTCTAAAGTTTGAGGAAAGCATTGGGCCAAGATTGTGTTATCAACGCCCATTGGAAGCATGGCCCAAGTGTAGGTCTCAACATGAGCTCGAGGACAGGTAGTACCATTGAACTTGGCAATATCGGGTGTCTTGTACTTGCGAGGAAACTTAGTGATGGACTGTTGAAGAGCATCGGGATCAAATGGAACGAATGACCCTTTGGAAGTGTCAAGAGTTGCAAGCTTCTTTTCGAGGTAGTTCTTAGTAACATGGTCACCAAGTTTAGTAGTTTCACCACTGCCTTCTTTCTTGGTTTTAGCACCCTTGGAGGTATGTTCCTCATCATCGGAGGAGGATGAGGAAGAGGAGGAATCGGATTCTTCCTTTTTCTTGCTTGACTTCTTGGTTTTTCTATTCACTTTGGTGTAGGATTCCTCTTCGTCGGAGGAGGATTCCACTTTCTGCTTTTGCTTTCTTCCTTTCTTGACTTTCAAATCGTTGAGTTCTTTCATGAGGGCGGCCATTTGGGCGTTTTGCTCATCAATTTGCTTACTTTGTTCATCCAACCTAGTCATGGCTTCGATGAGTTGGACCTTAGCATCGTTGAAATCGGCCTCGGTGGTAGAAGGAGAAGCAGACATCGTGTCGAGCTTTGGCGAAGAACCTAGACGTGTAGCAACCGTGTTAAACCATGATCGAGTCCCAACAAGTCGGCTGAATAGGGTGAATGAAGGTTTGAAGGTTTTGGCCAAAACACGAAAAGACCGAACACTTATCTCGTACGAGACAAGTAGTCTCGCACGAGACTTCACCACGAAAAGTCACAATTTTCTGATTTTAATCCTAATTTTGGTCGGACGGAAAATCCGTTTTGGGGGTTTCTAAAGTTCAAGAACCAAACCTAGGGACCTAGGGGTCGGAGTAATCCAAAGTAACATCAAGTTTTGTGCAATAATTTTGATGAGAAAATTTTCTCTTTTTAGGGGCAAATCCGAAGGGACAACCGTAGGGACGTTTTCGAAGGAACAATTCCGAAGCGACAATTTATTGATTTCTTTTCCGTGGATTATTGCACAAAACGATCTTGACAAGGGATTACAAGGACTCCAAGATCAAACCGACCGGTCAAGGAGTGTCTTAAAAAGTCTATCTACATGATATGTGGCGATGCAGGGCTGGAAGGCTAGGCTCCCCGCGATATGACAATCTAGGTGGATTGAATACGCGGAGTGGGATGATCCAACTTCGGAGAGACCGGCGACTAGGTGGTTACCGTCATCCGTCCTTAGTGTGGGTCCCGGGTTTATAGAGGGTATGTAGTGCAATGACAGTTATATATGAGTGCGCGTGTGTGAGAGTCAATCTAGGTGATAGAGTAAAATAGAAAGTTTTTTTTTTTAAAACAAAAGAAAACAAGCAATGGCCGCACCAAGTGGTTGCCTACGTTTCTCCCAATTTAGGAAGACTCAGGCCGTCGTAGTTCCACTTAAAGGAGAGAGAGAAGGAATTAAATTAATTTAAATTACAACTCCCGAATCCTCCATGGACCGGACTTTAAATTTAAAAAACCAATCGCACGCAGGTATATAGTTTAAGTAATTAAAATTATTCTACCCTGCAAAATAGAGTTAGCACAAGCAAAATAATAATGATAATTTATTTTTGATTTTTCTGGAATTTATTTTTGAAAATTTTCGGAAACTGTTTTGGCTTTTTTTTTTTTAATTTTAATTCAGTCAAACAATTAAGAAAAAGTTGACTTGCCAAGGATTTTTTTTGAAAAGTCAACCGACCAAATCCTGTTTTATTTCTTTTTTTTTTTGTTTGTTTTTGTGGTATGCCTTAGTTTGACCAGGGAGGAATCTTTTTGTTAAGGTCAATTGACCTAATTCCCCTTTTTTTTTATATAACAATTACTGCCGCCGCCAAGGAAGGGGTGAAGCATTTGGTTTTAAAGCCGTGTACTAATCTCGCGCGAGATTAGTATATCTCATGGACAGTATTTGAGCTTTTTTTGAAAACGGTCTTGAAAAATTTCAAAAATTCGTAAAAATCGAGAATTTTACGAGAAAAATAAAAAGATTGATAATACTCAATTGTAACGCAAGTCTAACCCTCTTAATTAATTGTCCCCAGCAGAGTCGCCACTGTAGCGATGCGTGAATTTTGAATAACAGAGTCGCCACTTATTATTTATTTAGGAAAACAATAAGAAAAACCTTAAAAAGAGATTTGAGGGTTCGGGGGTTAAGTTATCGAATGGGTAGGTCGAGGAGCATCCATTCCACCCAATTCGGAGATCGGTCTTGCCAATTGAGTATTATCAATCTTTTTAATTACTAATTAAATAAAGAACAAGAAAACCCTAATCAATTTCTTGATTAGGAATGTCGGATTGTACGCTTCGAGATCGCCTTCATCGATTGAATGGACTCTGTGCTAATCCTTTTGATGGGATTACACCACTCTAAAAGCCAATAGAGAGAGATTAAGAAGAAAAGAGTAAAAGTATAGGAGTTTACCTAGTTTAGGGAGGATTTGATTTAGAACGTGGTTCTAAGATGTTTTCTCGATCGAGAAGTGATTTGGGCAGAGTTTCGACTCAATATGAGAGTCAAATTTTGATGCGGACAGAGCTTCGCCTCAATCCTTGATTCGGGTTTGGATGTTTGTTGATCAACAGGGTTGATAAATAAACTTTAGGTGATTTTAGGGAGGTTTTGTGAGTGATTTGAAGGAATCTTTCGTGGAGAGAAACCAACAAATTGTGTGTGTTGTGTGGAAATCTGGACCTCTGAAATAGTGAAAGTCACCAAGTATTTATAGGGGTTTAAGAGGTAGAGGTGGAGAGGTAAAACACTCCTAGGAAGCTTCCAGAACTCAATTCTGATTGGAGAACCGAATTAGATGAGGTTTATCAAGAAAAGAGTTTGAAACGGAGAAGGAGAGTGATTTTTGCACATCCTGTCGAGGGGATATCTCGCGCGAGATATGATATCTCGTGCGAGACAAAGCAGTCTGTGGACAATTCTGCCCTCTTCGCTATTGTATTCATTAGTCAGTTAGGTCCAAAACTAACGAGGTTAGTTAGAAACTTAACGAAACATGACGAAACTGATATGCTTTCATCAAAACATAAAAGAGAGATGAAGAGTAGTGTAATCATGATTTATTGGTTCAGAATGGGGTGTCTACAGCTACTTGTTAAGCTCGGTTTTGTCAGATCGTTGTTAGGCGGGCACCAGTGTTGACGTTTTTCACTGGTTTTGCTCTGCCTTCCTTGCAAATTGGCACATGTGAGAGGCACGTGAGAAAGCTTGTAGAAACATTATTGTTCTGCCTCCCGGTTAAACTGGTGGGGCCCTTGGCATGTGAAGAGACAACGTGTGACAGGTACGGTGGGTACGTGTCAATCATCCAAGAGGCGCCATAAATGCCAACCGCTCAAAATTTGAAAAATCAAATGTTTGGCGCCAGTTCGAGATTCAAGGGGAACGATTTGTGGGCTAATTAATACGGGTTAATTAGCCCAGTCTTAATCCGTAAGTAATTTTGTGTTTTTAAACTCTTCTTCCACCTCTATTTCTGTTTTTCCTGGATTTGATGACGACCCGTCAGTTTGGTCCAGTCCGTCCGGTAGAACTAGGAGATGGAACCACTCCAGATACCTTCGCTATTTGTAATTAGTCAGGGGGTATATATAGGAAGGTGACCTTTGGGTGGATCAGGCTGTCCTTGGAGTGTTTCCAGTATTTTTGTGAGAAATATCAATGGGAGCCCTTTGTCTCACCCCGATTGTGGGAGCCCAAGAAGAAATTGATTGTGAACGGTGATATAGTGGTGTTGGGGGATACCAATAGATTAAGAAATTTTGTGATGGGGGTTCTGTACAGGTTTGAGAGAGAGAGAGAGGAGAGATCAGGCTTTGAACGCCGTTGAACTGGTGAGGAGAGCGATTCACAACCCTAGAGTGATAACCGATTAGGAGAAAGTTGCCCTAATGGACCTCAACCAAATAAAAAAGGATTCCTGCCTGGACGCAGAGGATTGGAGTGATCCCTTAGATGTGGAGCCTCTTAATACCGTTTTCCCCGAACGTCAAACTGAGGCCCCTGATGTGCCCGTAGTGGACCTGGGTAGTAGCGAGGATGACAGAGATGATATGGAGGTGGAAGGAGCTGAGGTGGAGGGGGCCTCAAGGGGGTCATCTACTGGTCTCTTTGGCTCTACGAGCACGGAGACTATGGAAGATGACCGCGATGAGGAAGATCGCATGGCTGCGGGTACGTCCCAGAAGGCAACGAAGATCGTTGATGCCTTCGAGGAGGAGCCTGAGGAGGATGCCGCTGATCGCGGAAAGAGTCATGCGGTTGTGGAAAATCCTGGTCGTGGCAAGAAGAGGAAAGGCAAGGAGGTGGCCCCAACTGACTGGGAGTCAGAAATATACACCACCTATAATGTTGACCCCAAGCAATTTCGTGCCCGCGGCATTCGGGTAGTGGAGATAAAAGGGAAAAATAAACTGAGGCCGGAGACGGTGGCAGATGTCCGCGAGGACAATAGAGCCTGTATCTTCTATGGGGTCCAGTTCGAGAACGGACTGAGGCTTCCTCTTGATCCTTTTATCAACAGGTTTCTTAATTTCAACCGCTGTCTCCCTATGAACCTGACCCCAAATACCATCTGAGCCTTCGTCTCATTTATAGCTATCTATAGGCTTTTTGGTTTTGAACCCACCCTTTTCGGGCTGTATGCCTTCTATCAGAATCAAATAACCAATGGTAACCTTGGCCTGAAGGGGAAAACAATTCTGCCCGCACCTTCTCTGCCCCCACAAATAAATTTGACCAATTGAACCAGAGGAACATCCTGGTCATAGAGTCTAGGTTTGGGTGGTCCTTTTCGAAACCTTCCAGTCCTGTTCCTATTAGGATTGCTGCTACTGCTTATCCCAACCCCGCTCCCTCCGAGGATCTCCAGATTGCTCTAGCCCGCTACCTGGCCACGTTTGTGACCGAGAAGGAGCAACCGGTTTTCGACGTGAGCGCGATCATAAATAATGAGCCGCTGCTGATCTTTACCGGGGTGGCCCCCCATAGGGAAGGTTGCCCTTATGCCCCTAGGGTAGCTATTGGGCCCCAGCTTCGTGATCCCGACTGGAGGGTTCACGAATTTTACGATTTTGAGGCTGATTGCAAAACTTGCATGATGGGTGCGGAATGCGAGCCTCCGAAGTGGATCGGTCTCTATTTTGTCTTTGATAAACTGCTTTTAATTGCTTCTGATTTCATGAACTGCTATCTAATCAACTCTTTTTTCTTTCAGAGTAGATCCAGTTGAATATCTTCCCTGTGTTGGCCTTCTTCGTTCATGAAGGCGGTTTCCCCGTTCTTGAGGTATTGGAAGATCTGGTTGTACCATGGCTCATTGATGGGCTTGGGCTCTGGTTCGATCTTGTAACAGTAGGCAGGAATTTCCTTTCGTCCGACTTTGAAGGGCTTGATTGCTTTTCCCTCAGGGATTTCCACGAGTGAAGCCAAGGTGGCTAAGGCATCTGCAAACCGGTTTCGGTCTCTCGGCAAGTAGTGGAAGGTGACCTCTTCGAATTGTGTGAAGAGGTCTTCCATGCAGGCGTGGTATTTTTGCAAGCCGGGGTCTATGGTTTTCCATTTGTTGGAAACTTGGTTGATGATCAGGGCTGAGTCCCCATAGACCTCGAGTTTCTGGACATTCCTTTCGAGTGCGGCCTGTAGTCCGGTGGCGCAGGCTTCATATTCGGTGGCATTGTTGGTTACCTCGAAATTGAGCTTTATGGCGATTGGGGTGTGTTCGTCCTTGGGATCGACCAAGAGCATACCGATGTCGTTTCCTTTTTTGTTGGCTGCTCCATCGAAGAACAGTTGCCATCGATTTTCGCTTTCGAGTGCGAAGATTCCTTCATCTGGAAATTGTGGTTCGGGGCCTCGAGCTTCGTCTGTTGGAAAGTCAGCCAGTTGTTCGGCCATTGCCCGTCCCTTGATTGACTTTTGGTTCACGTACTTGATGTCAAATTCCGCTAAGAAGAAAGACCATTTGGCGAGCCTCATTGACAGAGATGGCTTGTCGAAGAGGTATTTGACTGGGTCCATTTTGAAAACCAAGTGCACCGTGTGCGACTGCATGTAGTGCCGCAATTTTTCGACGACCCATACTAGAGCTGCGCAGGTTTTCTCGAGGGTTGAGTAGTTGAGTTCACTGCCTTGAAACTTTCGATTGACGAAGTCGATGGCGTTCTCGACTCGTGACTCTTTCTTTTCTTGACAGAGCATGGCTCCAACTGCGGTGTCGGTCACAGTTAGGTATAGCAACAATGGCTTCTCCTCATGGGGAGGACAGAGAATCGGAGGACTCACAAGGTATGCCTTTATTTCTTCAAAGGCATCTTGGCATTCTGAGTTCCATTCAACGTCGGCGTTCTTCTTCATTAGTTTGAAGATTGGCTCGCACATGGAGGTCAATTGATTGACGAAACGACTGATATACTGCAGGCGGACCATGAAGCTTTTCACCTCTGTTTGAGTTTGCGATGGTCTCATTTCGATGATGGCCTTGATCTTTTGAGGATCAACCTCGATGCCTCGCTCGGTGACCATGTATCCCAGGACTTTGCCTCGGCTGACCCCAAATGTGCATTTGGCAGGGTTTAACCTCATTGAGTGTTTCCGGAGACGATTGAAGAACTTCCTCAAGTCTGTGAGGTGTTGTCCACCTGATCCATTTGAGTGGATGATCATGTCATCAACGTACACTTCGATCTCCTTGTGGATCATGTCGTGGAAGAGGGCGGTTGCTGCCCGTTGATAGGTAGCCCCAGCGTTCTTTAGTCCGAACGGCATCACTGTGTAGCAGTAGGTTCCCCAGGGGGTTGTGAAGGCTGTCTTTTCTTGATCTTCTTCGGCCATCTTGATTTGATTGTAGCCGGCAAACCCGTCCACGAAGGACTTGACTTCGAAATTAGATGTAGTGTCTACCAACATGTCGATGTTTGGTAGTGGAAAATCGTCCTTGGGACTTGCTTTGTTGAGATCTCGAAAGTCCACACAACAGCGCACTTTTCCATTGGCTTTGGTGACCGTGACTATGTTGGAGAGCCATGTGGGATACTCGATCACTCTGATGAAGCCGATGCGGAGCATCTTCTCGATCTCTTCTTTGACTTGTAAAGACCATTCTGGCTTGATTCGGCGTAGCTTTTGCTTGATGGGCTTAGCCTCGGGATTCAAGGGGATCCAGTGTTCTACAATGTTTGGATCTAGTCCAGGCATGTCTCGGTAAGACCAAGCGAACACGTCCACAAATTCTTTGAGCAGTGCAGTCAATGCGTCTTGCTCTGTGCCAGCGAAGAAACTTCCGATTTGCGTCTCTTTTGGCTCTTCAGCAGTTCCCAAATTCACTTTGGTTAAAACCTCCTCGGCAGCTTGGGCCCGGTTTTTCTCTCGTTTGACAACATGCTTAAATATGTGCTTAATGTATTGTACGTTTAATGTGTCTGCTTCTTTATCAAGTGAATCGTGATTAACTGTATGTGTGTTAGTTAATTTATCAGTTGTTAAAGATGCAATGAGAGGATACTCGGAAAGATCGAAGCATTCATTAAGAGCATACGGGAATACATTATTGGCAATGAGTTCGAAATCTTCTGGCGTGAGGCCATCAGATGACTCGAGAGACTCAAATTCAAAGATAATGGACTCAGGATGGGTTTTGACACTGGACTTTAGGACTCGAGGGGTCAGACCAAGTCGTTCGATCATGTCCTTTTTACTGGCGGTGGGTCCGGAGAAGGTGGCCCAGTTATTGAGTGGCAATGAGCTTGATAGGAGGCGGGGTTTGAAAGGCTTGGTATCACCGTTTCCGATCATGGCTATCATAGAGTTATCAGAAACAAAATCTATTAGGTCTGGAATCTCGATTTCTTCGTTGAAGAGCAGGTGGAGCAGGGGCTCGTTCCAAGCATCGTCTGCGGAGTCTTCCGCTTTTGTCTTGGGCATTGCTAGCTCGAATGCAGACTCGTCCCGCTTGTTGGGGGCAGGGGTGTTGACAGAGAGTTTTTCGAGTTTTTCTGCCAAAGAGGGGGCTTTCCCAAACCAAAATTCATTGTGAATAGTGGTTGTCGTGGGTCCCGGTAGGGGCGGTGCGTCGAGAAATGCTCTTCTGACGGGATTTGCCTTGAGGCCTTTGAATCTTGCAATGTTCTGTTGGAGCTTGCCCATGGTTATTGGCCAGCTTTGTTTGGCGTTGATCAACTCTGTTCCATTTCCTGGGTCTTCTTTCAAGTTGTCATCCTTTTTTATGAAGTACTTGGTCATGTCGAAGTTGTAAGGGCGAAGATCGGAGGTTGCGTGCAAGCCTCTTTTGTTTGCGGAGCGCTTCCGTGCAGCTCGTTTGTCTTCCGCAATGTGTTCGGGCGTAGGAATGTACCCCAGGCCACGGAGGGTATTCTGCTCTTTGATATTGATGATTTGTTGGGTACCCTGATGGCGTTTTCCCAAACCGATCCCCGGGATGTAGTTCATGTGCTTCATCATTTTCATCGGGGGAGGGATCTTGTCCCAAATCAAAGGCAGATCTATGTGGCACACCTGGGCCTTTGGGCTTTCGATGGTGAACCCTGTTAGCATCATGCCATCATCGTCGTGTTTGATCTCTAAAACCGGGACGCTGCTTGTGTCAGTCCCTTCGGTGACTATGCTATCACCATAGATGATGGTTAGATCTGTCCCTTGGACGAACTTTACGCATTGATGGAGGGTGGATGCCACCCATTGATGCAGTGTAGCCACGGGCGTCCCAAAATGGCAGTGAATGTGATCGGGATGTCGATTACTTGGAAGTCGGTCGGGACTATCTGCTTTCCGAACCATAGGTTCAAGGTGGCTATTCCCAAGACTGGGCGAGACGTTGAGTCGTATGCCTTGATTGCCTGAGTTGAGGGCTTTAGATCAGTTGCTTTGATCCCTAGCAAATCCATCATTTTGGATGGCAGGACATTCATGGACGATCCCCCATCTACCAAGACCCTAGGGAGACGGCGCTCGTCCAGTTGAACTGTTATGTAGAGAAGCTCATTGTGGTCAGCCCCAAATTTTGGAAGGTCGAGTTCCGTGAAGGTGATGATGTTGCTGTAATTAACGTTGCCGATCATCTGAACCGCTTCATCAGTTGTCACGGTGATGGAAACCATGGTATGGGCCAGACTTTCTTCCAACTTGAGCTTGTGCGGATAAGATGAAGTGAGTAGGGACCAGAGCTAGATGTTAGCCTGAGTACGCTTGAGCTGAGCTAAAACAGGATCTTCAGCCTTCGGGTCAAGGGTTTCGGCTTCTTTGGCATAGGGCCCCTTTTCAGTTCGTGGCTCAGGTATGGCTGGCCTTTTGTCTGCCCGGGGAGCATTCATCGGGATTTGACCGGAACGTGTCTGAACGTTCACCTCTGGCTTTATTGTTTTGCTTGTCTCTCCTATCTCTGTAATGGGAGGACCTTGATTGGCGTAGGGCCAGACTGCGCATTTCAATTCGTTCACCGTCATAGCTTTTGTGGAGACATCCACAGTGGCTTTGAGATCTTCCCAAGACAGGGGTTGAGGTATCTGGACCTTCGGGCCGTTGGTGGCGGCGCGGAGCTCGTCCCAGCTAATCATGGCGCAGATGTTGCCGAGGCCTTGTGCAGAGCTAGGCTGGGGAGATTTGCTGGAGTAGATGACGTAGTAGTCAAACTTTCCTGAGGGTTCTCCAAGGGTTCCGACTGTGGGGTCGCCGGATTCGTATCTCTTCTTTAGTTTCTGCTGAGAAGAGGGTATCTTCTTTCTTCGAGGGCGGCCCTCGTTCATTTCATCTTGGAATTCCATTTCCAGACAAGCACTGTAATCGCAGACGTCCCACCAGATGTGTTCGTTGTTCGGCGGTGGTACCGGGACCTCAGGAGGCTGAATGGGCATGTTTCCCTCCGGGGGGTCTTGTGGCTTTATGTCATAACTGCATGGCTCGTACGAGGGCAACGGAGTTGACTTAGGGAGACAATGAGAGACGTTAAAGGCAGCAGGAGCAGGCATGACTTTGGAAGCCCCAGGTAGTTGGGTGGCTAATGTCCCGAAGTGGTGCATGGCACCTTCGATCCAGGCTTGTTGTTCGCCTTGGCGTTTCTCAAGAGCCATGATGACTTGCCAAATTTCCTCCATTGTTGGGAAATTTCTCGGGGGTAAGGTCCCATTTTCCTCGTTGTTATCCACTGACTTGGCCATGGGGAGAGTAGTTCCCGGGTATTCTTGATCACTCTCGGTTCGCTGGAGGGGGTGACGGGCAAGGTTTAGACACAGGAAGGCCTTTTGGGATAAAGGGGGAAAGCTCACGTGACAATGCGGTTTCCGTTTTTTTTTATTTTAATTTACTTAAAACGTGTTTTCTCAGAGTCCTAGGTAGGTTGGAAAAGATTGCTCTTCTTTTTCGCAACTATGCTAGATCCTGGGTCAGTGAAGACCATCTGTGCGGCTATAAGCCCCTCGTTTTGCACCTGTATTTCGACATCCCAGGGTGGACAGCCCCGGGCGAGGGTCCTATAGGGCAAGCGGTTTCCACCGGCCTAAAAGAAAAATCGAACCTAAGGACCGAGCCTGTCATGTTCGTTTTAATGCGTTAGCCATGTGAATAGCGAACCGAGCCGACCATTGAGTCAAGATCGGGTCAAGAGTTCGGCATGACCTCTCTTTACCTTGCTTGCGCAAGGGATCTGTGACGTTAGGCGTTGGCTGGGTCATATTGTCATGGCTGACGTATTAAAGGCTTGATGACATGGTGTCATGTGGGCATGGATGTTTATCCGGAACGGAACATTGTCTGGGTGTTGCTTTGGAAATCAAGATCGGGTCAAGATTTTAGCATGACCTTTCATCGCTTTGCTTGCGCAAGGGATCTTGAGTTCCGAGCTTCGACTCAGAAAATGACCGGCATGGGATATGTATCCAGGCTGCATGACACGGACTGGGTAAAAACCAACCGAGTCTGGACAGAGTGTGACTCAAGACTCAAACGCACAGGGTTGACGCTTGGCTAGGATGGGATGTTTGGAATGATCCCGTGCGCGTCCAAGAGGCCTAGGAAGACCAAACGGACTGCAACTGAGACCACTCCGGGTTAAGGGCTGTAGTGTGCAGTGTATCCGAGGCAGCAGTACGCGTAGCGTGCGGTGTAATCGAGGCAGCAGTGTGAGTAGTGTGCGGTCTCTAAAATTCTTTTTCTGAGTAAAATAGAAGTTTTTCTAAGAATTTTAAATGTATGCACAGATTTATATTGATGCATTTTTTTAAATTTTTTTTTTTGTAAAATAAAAAGTAAAGCACATGCATACACACACAACAGTTAAAGAAAAGGGTAAAATGAAAGTTTGACCCTCATCATTGTTTTAAAAAACTTTTGTTTTGTTTAAAAGTTTTTAAAATAAAATTTCCCCAGCAGAGTCGCCAACTGAAACTACCCGGATCCGGCTCGCGCACGGATTTGGCCCCGACACGTCTCGCGTTTGGTCGCGTTCGGGAATGTCACCCGGATCCGATAGGCAGCGCGTTCGCGCCCCGACATCTGGCTTATTCCGTTTTGCGGTGCTTTGGAGGTGTCTCGCTGTGTTTTGCTTGTAGAGTCGCCACACCGTTTTTATTAAGCCCAAAACATTGAAAAAGGGCATCAGTTTAAAAATAAACTGTTTTTGTTGTGTGATGAGATTTTTGAGTTCGGAGGTCAGATGACTCCTCGGGAAGAGAATATTAGAATCTTAGAGCTCACCCGAGTCGCCTCGTAAAACGAGTCTTTCGGATACCCCTAATATTCTTTAACTGTTGTGTGTGTGTGTGTATGTGTTTTTTTAAAAATGCATGCTGTATCAGATGTCTACATTGTACACTGCTTTATTGAAATGTATCAAAATAGTATAGGAAGGAAGCCTTACCAATGTTGGTTCGTGTCTGTCTTCATTGAGGGAATAGTGTCTGAGGATGAAATAGTGTTTCGGTACGGACCGGGATTGCTTCGGGATGTGCCGGTTGTCTGCGGACAGAGTTTCGGCGTGCGTTGGGATCGCAGGGATCACTCGGGCAGAGGTTCGACGTGCGTTGGAATCGTTGGTTGGATTCGGGCAGAGGTTTGGCGTGTGTTGGAATCGTTGGTTGGATTCGGGCAGAGGTTCGGCGTGTGTTGGAATCGTTGGTTGGATTCGGGCAGAGGTTCGGCGTGGACCGGGATTGCCGGTTTGACTCGGAAAGAGCCGGGACGCCTCGGGAAAGACCAGGCAAGACCTCGGAGTACCACGAGGGGACTCAGAGTACCTCGAGAGTGCCTCGGGGCAGCGCGGGAGCGTCGCGGGAGTGCTCGGAGAGGCTTCGGAGCACCACAAGGGGGCTCGGAAGGCCTCAGAAGAATCCGAAAGGGGCCGGAATTGCCCCGAAGGGTCTTAGAGGGGAGCCTGAAGGCTGGGGGGAGAGGAGAGAAGAGGGAGATGTGTGAAAATGAGGGAGGGGAAGCCCTCTATTTATAGTGTAGGAAAACTGCAATAAGGTCCGTACGGACCTTATAGGAATCCAATTTTTTGGTTTTCCTCAATTTGAGGGAATGATGAGGATTCTGAAATGATGATGTCTGGGTGCAATAAAGTCCTTACGGACCACCTCAGCATGCAAAGAGGTTCGTACGGACCAACCATGTAGGGGGTAATGATGTTCTTCGGAATTTGAGGGAATATTGTGGACTTTAAGGGGATTCAGTAATCATTGCAGCAAAGAGGTCCGTACGGACCATTTATGCTTTTCTGATTTCTGAATAATTCTCAAAAGGTCCTTTTGTCCCTTTTTATCCCAGAAAGGTTTCTTCCTTGGTTTGGCTTGGGGTTTTTGAGGGTTTTGAGTGTCAAAGGTCTTCGAGACTGCGTTTGTGAGTCTGCGGTGTTTCCCATGTGCTCGAAAGAGGGTGATCCAGATTGGGGTACTTACAGTAACTTTTGATTCCGGATGAACCACGGAACGCACATCATATCAAATCGAAGCTCTTTTCGAGACGGACAAAAGTCATCGGGCATAGCCCCATGACACATGTTTTTATAAACATAATGCTCGAATCTTGGCAGTCAAATGATGTGCTGAACTAATTTAATTTTTGTAAATTAATATTAAAATATTTTTTAATATTATTTTAAGTTCTGGATAATGCCAAGATTTGATTTTTGAATTAACAGTTTCAACTGTCATAAACTGTTGAAAATCTGTGTCTGAATTTGAAAAGACATATCTTTTCAAAACTTAGTCCTATATAAACCATTTCAGATTGTGTTCCAATATACAAAAAGTTTTTATCTTCTCTTTCCCTTCTACCTTTCTGAAAGCATTTAGTATATTCGCCAGGGAACAAGTTTTTCTGTAGGAACTTGTTCCAAAGTGTTGTATCCTCAAGACAGACGTCCTAAACTGCAGCAGAAGCGGGGACGAATTTCTGACTTAGGACACTGCCAAGCAGGCCTCACTTTGAAAAATTTGTAGCGTTTTCAGGTTTTTATTTGTTTTATAATCTGATTTTGATTTAAATATTATTATAATTACTGTTATTGATATTTCTAATTATAGAATAGTAGATTGGTTCTAACATATTTTTACTTATTTAAAAGATCAAATCTAAATCAATAGAAACTATCTTCTTAAAAAATAATGTAAAACTTTTTTTAATTAGTTTCTTTTAATTTTGATTATATTTTAATTATTATTGACGTTGTAAGCTAAGTTGGCATTTCAGTGTACCTCCGACCCAGAATGAATGACTATTTTAAATCTAAGGATTATTTTGAAATGTTGATTTTTAACAGAAAAAATTAGCAAATATTCTTGCCATCCACTTTTAAAATTTTAGTTTTGCTAAAAAATAATTAACTATGAAAAAAAAAAATTGAAAAAAAATCATTTAAGAACACAGTGTTTTTGGATCATTTTATTTTGGGACAAAAATGGTCACATAATTTGACACAGAGGGAGTAACAATATTGACGAGAATAAAATAATATGCAAAAGTAAAAAATAAATAAAACCAATATACAACCGCAAATAGTTTACACTTTTCAAAATAAATGCTCACATCCAAAAAAAGGAACAAATAAATGTATGAAATTAGGAGAGAGTTCAGAATCTTAAAGTTAAAATTAAAGTATGAGGTTTCACCTAAAAATTAATTGATGTTAAGGGGAGTGGCCCAGGATCTTTATATGTTATAGACAAGGTTTGTCAATTCTCAATGTGAGATAATATCTCTAATACAGAATATTAGAGGTGTAAATAGTTCAATTAGAGTTAATTTATAGGTCAAACCGTTAATCATTGTTTGGGAGAAATCTTAGTTCGAGCTAAATCATTAAAAAATTCAAATCTAATTGAATCAAACAATAATGGTTTAGTTCGATTTGATTTGAATCACAATCAACTTTTTGGTTAAGACCGCGATTTAAACTGCGATTCATACCATATTTTTTCATATAGTTCAAACTATTTTTAACAAGTAGAATTGTAAAGAAACTTATGTTGGTTTCCTATTAGAATAAACAGTTAAATAATCACAAAATTATAATACATACACATAAATTAAGAAAAGTGATGAGTGGGAAAAGATTTGTGAAAGGGAAGAAGTGTGTGGATATGACAAGTGGAGCCCACAATTTAAATATGTGAGGGAGAAAAGTTAGTGGATATGACAAGTGGGTCCCACAATTTAAGTATGTGAGAGAAAAAAGTTAGTGAGTTGACAAATGGGGCCCACATTTATTACAATTTTAGGAAAGGTGAAGCTTCTATCAAAATATCCATTTAGATAAAAGGTAAAGTTTCGAACAGGTAGGTCAGAGGGAGTATTAAACAGCAGCAATATCTAGAAACGCAAAGAATAAATAGAAAATATTAAAATGAAATAGGATGGAAAAAACTTGCATTGCATTTGCCAGGTTAAATTGGACCGTAAATCAAATTGAACAATTCAGGCTCCGTTTGTTTAGCGTAAAACATTTTTCGGAAAATGATTTCCTGCAAAATGTTTTCCAAAAAATGAAAATATTTTTCAGAAAATGAGATAAATATGCTTAGCGTAAAATATTTTCTCAATTTTTAGGTACGAAACAAACACTGGAAAAAAAATGGGAAAAATGTTTTTCAAAAAACATTTTTCCAAAAACAAACGGAGCGTTAGTATTATTTTTCAACTTGAACTGAATTTTTAATACTGGAAAATCAATTAAATCACAATGGTTTGGTTTTCGTGACCACTAACGCCCTTACTGAATACCGATGAGACTTGTCTTTCTTTCTCCACTTGACTCGAAGTTGGGGCTGCTTTTACATTTTGGCTCTGAGTCATTGATATCATCATCAACTGATTTCATCTTAATTTCGTCCCGCATTTCCCGCTACGATTTTTTTTTTTGGTGATTAATTAGGAACCCTAATTTTCGATTCGTTGAATTGAAATTTGTTGAAAGAGGTTTTATCGTTTAGGTAAAGTAGGGTTCAGCAAATCCCCGGTTGGTTAGAATTGGAAAATTGAAAGGATGAGTGCTCAAAAGAAGAGGAATTTTCAGATAGAGGCGTTTAGACATCGTGTCGTGGTGGATCCGAAGTATGCTGAAAAGACTTGGAAGATTTTGGAACATGCGATTCACGAAATATATAATCATAACGCCAGCGGTCTCAGTTTCGAAGAGCTTTACAGGTTTGATTTTCTATATTTTGAAGCTTCGCAATTGATTTTCAATTATTGGATGAAATGAATATGCTTTTTGATTTTGTTTCACTTTAATATACTGTCTTTTCACTCAAATTGTCTTAATTTAAGTGCAGCTTGTATATCTTGATCACGAAGAAACTGGAAATAGTTTCAATTGCTTGAATTTTGAAAATATATAATCTGCTCTTAGTATAGTCATCAAACATCAGAAGTAAAATATTTTCAAGCATGCTGATTTTTTTAATGTTCTGCTTCTTCTTATTGGATGCCTTGGTGTTGATCTCTGTTTGCGGCCCGTGTATTTGCTTAGCTTCGTTATTGCAAGCATGAAGGTTTATCTAGCGGCTGAACATCAGATGAAATTAAAAGTGACATGCAGGTCTAATATCAGGAGCACATGTTGGTTTCGGAGTTTAAAAGTTTTTGTGTTGTGCCTTGCTGAGTTGCTGTCCATTATCTAAGCTGGCTTTGTGGTTTACTGTTAGCCATGCCTGGGTTTGAAGCTTAAACGGTTTTGTGCCATCTATTTCACCTGATAGCATATTCATTCTCTATTCTTAATATTGACTAGGTTAAGAATAGCTTGTTTTGGCAAGCTGGGTTTCGGTGGCATGATTCTTAAGTTAATGCAAGTCTCTTGGTGCTAGTTATGGTGAAACTTGGAGTCATAGTTTTTGCATTCAAGACGGTTTTTTTGTTTGTGGCTTGAACATTCGTGTCTTATGTGACAAATTTAGAGGCCATGAGTATAGCAGTGCTACTATCGACAAACTAGGCTTAGTCTTTTGCACGCAAGAGGACGTGATCTTGATTCTTGACAATAGTAAATTAATTTCGTAACTACTGAAGTTATATTTGCTAAGCTATAATAGTTGGGGGATATATGCATAATTATAGCAAATAATAGGATTAAATTGAGTGTCATATGCAAGGTTTGTCAATCCTACCAGCAATTCAAGGCTCACGAACGATAACAAGATCAATCAGAAGCATAAACGAATTTGTAAAAGACATGTGCAAGCAACTAATGATGGAAATACCTCAATGAAATTGAATTAATGTGCCTTCAATCACCACTCCAAATAGGGAGGGAGAGAGAGAGAGAGAGAGAGAGAAAAGTACAGAATTTGGGAGGGATTAAATGTCGGAAAAGAGGAGATTTTTTTTTTAGATTTTATATGGTTGAGAGAGAAATTGGAAGAATAGGAGAAATAGAATAAAAGGGAGTTTCATGACATTCTGAAACATCATATTCTGGACTACAGGCGGCTAGCCCTTTGTCTGTGGGACAGGGGGGACTCGGCACTTATGGATAGGGGCCTAATGTTGGGTTTGGATCCTAAACTACAAGGAAGAGGAGGAGCCTAAGTCGGAGGTGATGAATCAAGAGGGAAAACCCGTCGGGATCTTCTGTCAAGGAGAGCGGCCGCGCTCGTGGTGGAGGGCGACCGCGCTGGAGGTTCAACGAGGGTGTATAAGCTTCTGCCGTTGTTGAGGGCGGCCGCGCTGGCCTTGAGGGCGGCCGTGCTCGGTCCGAATCTGCAGCAGATTTTTATTTTGTTTCCTATTTTGATTAGATCTCTTCTTAAACTGAGTTAGGGCTTCCTTGTATAACTATATAAGCATAATTTCGGCCTAGAACATATTGTAGTTGATTGTAGCAACATATTAGAAGGTGTCTAATAACATATTGGCTTGGCAATTGCCCCCGGACGTAGTTCACGAGTTGGTGAATGAACCGGGTAAACAACTCTTGTGTTCTTGTGTGTGATTGTTTCTTTCTTGTACGTGTGGGTGTGTTGATTTCTTTGTCTTGATTGCAACGGGGGAGCACCAATTTCACAACAACTGGTATCAGAGCTTTGGTTCGGAGGATTCAAAATCTTTTCATTAGTTGATTAATTTTGAATCGCGTTCTTGGGGATTTTGGTGAAGCAGTCAAGATGAAGAACTCAATCGAGAAATTCAACGGTGTGAATTTCACGTTTTGAAGACAAGGATTCAAGACTACCTTTATTGTAAGGATCTTCATGGACCCTCAAGGCAAAGCCCGAAGACATGTCACAAGGGATTGGGAGACGTTGGATCGGAAGGCGTTAGGAGCGGTAAGGAGTGCCACTAACCGACGACGTTGCACGGAACGCCATGGAGGCCAAGACAACGGTGGAGTTGCTACAAACGCCGTCGACATGTATGAGAAGCCGTCGAATATCAATAAGGTGCATTTGATAAAGAGGTTTGCGAATGTGAAGATGTCGAGGGGCGCATACCGGCAAGTCATATCGGCAATTTCAAAGGTAATGGTGGACCAATTGAAAAGTGTTGATATCACTTTCTCGGATGAAGTGCTAGCTTGTTTTCTACTAAAGTCATTGCACGATAGTTGGGAGGTTACCGTCACAACGATTAGTACGTCGAAAACAAAGATTGGTGTATACGGAGGTTAGAGATCTCATCCTTCAAGAGGAGTTGCGAAGGAAAGAGAAAAGGGGAGAATCGTCCGTAGATGGGGCCGCACTTAGGGTGGAGAGAAAAAGGGGTGGACCTAAAAGGGGAAAAAGGTCAAGTCTTTACAATTGTGGTGAATTGGGGCACACATCAGTTATGGCTGTCCAGGGAAAAGATGGTGGTGCTAACGTGGTGGATGATGGTGGTGATGTATTAATCCTGGGGAGGAGCAGTCGGGTGAAGATTGGGTGTTGGATTCTGGAGCTTCTTGTCATGCTAGTGGGGATGCAGAATCAATGAAGTGATACAAAACTGGAGATTTTGGGGTTCTCTATCTTGGTGATGGTCAACCATTCAAGATCAAAGGTAAGGGGGATGTAATGATGAAGACACCTAACTGGGCGTTTTTACAACTACACGACGTGATGCACGTTCGGATTTGAGGAGAAGGGTGATTTACGTGGGACAACTTGGCAGTGAAGGGTATGGTGTTTCTTTCATTGGTGGGTCTTGGGAAGTCACAAAAGGGGGCTAAGGCGTTGGCTCGTAGGGTTAAGGGGAAGATGTCAGACTCTACCTACAATATCGATGTTCGCTCCGGGGAGCAAGAGGCTTAAGAACCGGCCTGTTGGTGTGAAAAGGAGACATCAAGAAACGGTATGTTGGGGAGGACTCAAAGTTGATCAACGTGGTGTGGAAGTCCAAGGGCCCTAACAGAGCGGTTTCGCACTAAGAACAGACGATGCAAGAAACAAGGTGTGTCCAAGTTTCAAGGGGAGGCATTGCGAGGAAGGCGGGTCTCGGAGGGAGAAGGCGAAGTTAGACTTGCGGGGAGAAATCAAGGTAGAAGGCGATTTGGGGAGGCAAGAACGATCTAACACGGAGAGGTTGAAACGTCGCTTGGTTTCAACTCGCCTTATTACTTGAGGAGAGGAGAGGTAGTGTCAAGCCAATATGGAGGGGGAATGTGTTCGAAGGTCTTTACTCCGTGGTGGGAGTTAATGGGTGATTTTATGTTTGTTGGTTTAGTCTCCGGTGGGAGATTGTTGGGTTTGGATCCTAAACTACAAGGAAGAGGAGGAGCCTAAGTCGGAGGTGATGAATCAAGAGGGAAAACCCGTCGGGATCTTCTGTCAAGGAGAGCGGCCGCGCTCGTGGTGGAGGGCGACCGCGCTGGAGGTTCAACGAGGCGTATAAGCTTAGCCGTTGAGGCGGCCGCGCCGGCCTTGAGGGCGGCCGCGCTCGGTCCGAATCTGCAGCAGATTTTTATTTTGTTTCCTATTTTGATTAGATCTCTTCTTAAACTGAGTTAGGGCTTCCTTGTATAACTATATAAGCATAATTTCGGCCTAGAACATATTGTAGTTGATTGTAGCAACATATTAGAAGGTGTCTAATAACATATTGGCTTGGCAATTGCCCCCGGACGTAGTTCACGAGTTGGTGAATGAACCGGGTAAACAACTCTTGTGTTCTTGTGTGTGATTGTTTCTTTCTTGTACGTGTGGGTGTGTTGATTTCTTTGTCTTGATTGCAACGGGGGAGCACCAATTTCACAACACCTAACACGTAAAACTTCACTTTTGTGCTTATTTCTCGTTGTTCATGAAATACGTGTGAATTCCCCTGTTTTGCTCTTCCTTTCAAGCTTCTTCTTTCCTCCATTATCTGATGGCAGCTAGAACTTGTAGATAATTAGTGATGAGAAAAGCAATTGCATGCGTATCATTATCTGCTGGGCGCATCATGCCACACTATGCGTATTAAAGACATTAAGACTTGCTAACACTAAAGATCCGTGCAGGGATACAAGACTTTGTATTATCCAAAACAGCCAGCTTTTATTGCTTTACATGGGCTTCAAAACTTCTAACTTTCAAGATGATAGGTTCAGATCTATTTAGTTTGTTAGTTATAAGTATTCTAGGGTAATGGGTAAACCAATTGAAAGTGTTTATTGAGAAATCAGCTCATTTACAGCACCATAAACAAAGACTAGTTGACCAAGCAATGTCTAATTAAGTAACCGAGAGAGTAAGAGCTTGGATGTGCTTCACGGAAGTGTGTGCAGGCTCGGGTTGCCAAGTTTTGAACAGCCTCTACAGTATTTAATTTGAGTGCCTTGAATCCAACAAATAAAGTAACGAGACACATTACTGCTTAATTGAGTGCATGCATTATTATACTAGTATATCCATCATTGTTCTTACTTCTAAAATTTCTAATTTTTGAGTTCAACTGGACAAAAATTTGGCTCCAACACTGTAGAAAGCTGCTTGAAGCCAGTATATGTAACAACAACTGAAAACAAACTTTTAGGTCATTTTTCCATTCTGCTCATCTATTCAGCATATCATTTGCATTGGTGACTCTGCCATAGAGTTCTTAAGTTTATGTGACCTCACACGAGTGTGTCTATCTTTGGCGCTCTTCTTTTTCGTATTTGATTTTATTGTGAATAATTAGGTATCATTTAGTTCAATATTTGCTAAATCTGTGAACTCTTTTTCATGTTTCGAGGTTTCAAATGGTGCTTTTTGGTGAGATTGTAGGCTCTCTTATAGTTTGATGCATTTTGTTTTGCAATAATGGTATAGAATTAGAAGCTAAGGTTTGATCTTAATAATGTTGGTGGAAAAATGGCTGAAATGAACTGAAAAAAGACGTTTCCTTTCCGTATTTCTTTTAACTATCAATTTTTCAATTGCATCTAAAAAGAGTATGATCTTGATGGTTTCAAATACCATTACATGCCTCCAAATATTTGGTTCTCAAAATTTGCCATTTTACCATGTTGGAGCTTTTAAAACATTCTCATACCATGGTCTATCAAGCGAGAAAAATACAGTAAAAACAGGCTATTTGTTTTGTAAAAATCTTTAGGAAAAACATTTTTGGGGAAGTGTGGGTCTATGTGGTGTGAACTTTTACTTGTAGGATATCTATGTATTTGTGTTATTCCGATATTGAATTTTGTTTTTCACATGTAAAGCATTTCAAACTAATGAGATCTTAGTGATTAAGTACTATTAATTCACAAGTTTCAACTGGGGAATCCCGACTATTTAGCTGTCCAAATGAGTTTAACGTCTTTTACCAGTATCCTATATAGTTCTTGCCTTACTAAGAATGTTGTTGTTTAACAGTATCCTCATCTATGCCATCCTCATGGCTTTTTAGTTTGCTATGAATGACCTTGAAAGTTACATGTAACACTTTATCCAATTAGAAGCGTGCCTGATCAATTTTTATGGCGGTGGCTGAATTTTTAAGATAAAAATAGCTAATTAGTAGAATCTCTTGCTTTTTGACTATTCTGGGGCTTCTTAGGCATAAATCCAGTCACCATGGATATATCGTCATAGACCTATGAAGACTCTGGAATCTGTGGTGAGCGATGTGCTGCAGAGCTAAAAGAAATGCAAGGACTATGTTGTTGCTTTGTGTACTCGGCATGACAAGTACAATAGGCGGTTTATGTGCCAACTTTAGTCTATATATACACTTGACATGACAAATAATGATTTTTGAGACATCTCTCAAGTACTTAATCCATTATCTGCATTTTCTGTGTATAAATCAAGCTCATTCTGAGTTATTTCTGGCAATCATGTAAACTTTCATTGGTGATCCATGTGATCACCGTTGAAAAGCTTAGGACGGAATTCAAGTGACTATTATTTATTTTCAGTTAAATGATTCCTCTTTAATAAATGGGGCATCCCTAGGTTAGGGTTGGAAATTCAACACAAATTAACTATTTTTTATGGAGTCACTTAACTTTTCTGTATCTGTGCCCCTGGTCAAATAGGATGCGTATTCTGAAATAGAGGGGTATTATTTTTTTTATCCTTGGTCACATAGTGTTTGAGTAGCATTTCATCGATCTAATCTAGGTTGACAAGTAAGGGAATATGTGGTTGAAGCTGAATTCCATGCATTTCAGAGTATTGTTGGCTACAAGTGGTGAAGACTTCCTTTATCATAGTGAACGTGAAGGAGTTTAAAGTTGGGCTCCGTTTGTTTCGACGTAAAACATTTTCCGGAAAACGTTTTCTGGAAAATGTTTTCCTGTAAAATGTTTTACGGAGGTAGAGCGTAAAATGTTTTACGGAGGAAGGGTGTAAAATGTTTTCGGGTGTTTGGTAAAACGACTCATATTTCACAAGGTGGCCTATCCCACCCCCCCACGCACCACCCCCCCCCCCCCCCAAAAAAAAAAAAAAAAATTTTTTTTATTTTTTTTTGTAACCGCCCCACCCACCCCCAAAATTTTTTTTTGGGGGGGTGGGGTAGGCAAGGGGTGGGTGGGGCGGTTACCAAAAAAATTTTTTTTTTTTTTGGGGGGGGGGTGGGGTAGGCAGGGGGTGGGGGGGCGATTACAAAATTTTTTTTTTTTTTTTTGGGGGAGGGGGGTGGGGTAGGCAGGGGGTGGGTGGGGCGGTTACCAAAAAAAATGTTTATTTTTTATTTTTTTATTTTTTATTTATTTTGTTTTATTTTATTTTGTTTTTTTATTTTTTTTATTTATTTATTTATTTATTTTCACGATAACATATGAGGATTCATGTTAGCCGACCCCAAATTATTTTGGGACTAAGGCTTTGTTGTTGTTGTTGTTGTATTATTGTGTTGTACCGGGCGTAATATGAGTTGTACATTAAGGCCTCCATTTTTCAGAAAATGTTTTACTTAGGACAAGGTCAGTAGGTCGTTTTACTTAGAAAGGGCGTAAAATGTTTTCCGGAAAACGTTTTACTTAGGCAACCAAACAGCGGAAAATGAGTTATTTTCCGGAAAACATTTTCCGGGGGCTAACCAAACGGCGTAAAACGAGTTATTTTCCGGAAAACGTTTTCCGGAAAATGTTTTACGGCGAAACAAACGGAGCCTTAAAGTGAGCATTTTCGCGAAACTTGAAGCCATATTTTGGTCAAGGATATAAATTACTAATCATTTTCTTTCTCAATCCAAGCTAGTTGATTTTGCTTACAAATAGCCTGATTTTGGATTTCTGTCAAGGCATATTATTGGATTTTTGTAGCTAATTAGTCGGTTGCATTTGTTATGAATAAGGATTCTTCTAGCACACGGAAGACAATGTCTCAGAATTCTAAGAAGTCTCCAATGTAATTTGTTTTGGTCTGGCCCTGCATTATCTATCTGACTCCATAGTTCCATGGCTTACCCAAACTGGAGCCTGAAAGTCACTTCAGTAGCTTCTCTCTCTCTCTCTCTCTCTCTCACACACACACACACACACACACACATACATTGGTGTCTCTCTGTTACTGTTGGTTAAAAAATAAGTTATGGTGGCATGTTGAATGCTACCTACCTTTGTACTTTCGTTGTTGTTGGTTTACCAGACAGTAGCTGGGACTTGGGAATCTGTGTAGCTCTGTCACTATTTGTGGTAGTTTCGTATCTTCCAATAGACGATATAGTGGATCATATCTTATTCTTATTTTTTTTCTTTTTTCTTTTTTCTTTTTTCTTTTTTCTTTTTTCTTTTTTCTTTTTTCTTTTTTCTTTTTTCTTTTAGTTTTCTTGTGGTTCACCGGACAATGATTGGAAGTCAATTTAGTATCCATAACGCCTTCCTATTTGTGATAGTGCTCTTGAATCTCTTCTTTTGCCTCATGATTTTGTGTTTTTTTTATATTCACTGCATAACGTTTACCTCCTACTGTGACTGAAATCTCTCCCTTTAAATGTTTTGACTATCACTAGTGTTACATGATTACTTGCTGTAACTTGTGTGATTCTTTTTTCCCTACATTCGTTAGCCATTGACCTAGCCTACGTGGTAAATTATCCTTTTCATTGAGTAGCTTACTTTTTGTTCAGGAATGCTTACAATATGGTTCTGCATAAGTTTGGAGAAAAATTATACTCTGGACTTGTCTTGACTATGACGTCACATCTAAAAGATATAGCCGTATCAGTTGAGGCATCTCAAGGACCCTTGTTTCTGGAAGAACTAAACAAGAAGTGGTCCGAGCATAACAAGGCATTACAAATGATCCGTGACATATTGATGTACATGGATAGGACTTTTATTCCAAGTACACATAAGACCCCTGTTTACGAGCTCGGGTTGAATTTGTGGAGGGATAACATTATCCGCTCCAGTAAAATCCAGACGAGGCTTAAAGATACGCTCCTTGAACTTGTTCAGAGAGAAAGAAGTGGGGAAGTAATTAATAGGGGTTTAATGAGGAATATAATAAAAATGCTAATGGATTTGGGCTCTTTTGTCTATCAAGAAGATTTCGAGAAGCCGTTTCTCGAGGTCTCTGCTGATTTTTATCGTGGAGAGTCGCAACAGTTCATTGAATGCTGTGATTGTGGGGAGTATCTTAAGAAAGCTGAAAAACGTTTGAATGAGGAGATTGAGAGAGTCTCCCACTACTTGGATACAAAAAGTGAAGCCAAGATTACAAATGTGCTGGAAAAGGAGATGATTGAAAGTCACATGAACAGATTAGTCCACATGGAGAACTCAGGTCTCGTTAACATGCTTGTAGAGGATAAGTATGAGGATTTGGGAAGGATGTATAACTTGTTCCGTAGGGTCCCTAATGGACTCTGGCTAGTTAGGGATGTTATGACTTCTCACCTCCGTGAAACCGGCAAGCAACTAGTTACTGATCCGGAAAGGTTAAAGGATCCTGTAGACTTTGTGCAACGGCTATTGGATGAAAAGGATAAACATGACAAGATTATCAGTTCGGCATTTAACAATGACAAAACATTCCAAAATGCTCTGAATTCTTCATTTGAGTATTTCATCAATTTGAATCCTCGATCACCTGAATTTATTTCATTATTTGTGGATGATAAACTTCGGAAAGGGTTGAAAGGGGTGAGCGAGGAGGATGTGGAGGTTGTGCTTGACAAAGTGATGATGCTTTTCCGTTACCTCCAAGAGAAAGATGTGTTTGAGAAGTATTACAAGCAACACTTGGCAAAGAGGCTTTTGTCAGGAAAGACTGTCTCTGACGATGCAGAGAGAAGTTTGATTGTTAAGCTCAAAACAGAATGTGGGTATCAGTTTACATCAAAATTAGAAGGCATGTTCACTGACATGAAGACCTCTCAAGATACCATGCAGGGATTTTACTCAGCAATGGGAGGCGAGATATCGGACGGGCCCACACTCGCTGTCCAAGTCCTCACAACCGGGTCCTGGCCAACTCAATCAGGAACCACCTGCAACCTTCCTCCTGAAATTCTCGGGGTGTGTGAAAAGTTCCGAACATACTATCTAGGCACACACTCTGGACGCAGATTGTCATGGCAAACTAATATGGGCACTGCAGACTTGAAAACAACTTTTGGTAAAGGCCAGAAACACGAGCTAAATGTTTCCACATACCAAATGTGTATCCTTATGCTCTTCAACAATGCAGATTGTATGAGTTATAAAGAAATTGAACAGGCAACTGAAATTCCTGCTGCAGACCTGAAGAGATGCCTGCAGTCTCTGGCATGCGTTAAAGGAAAAAATGTGCTTCGTAAAGAGCCCATGAGCAAAGACATATCCGAAGATGATGCCTTTTTCTTTAACGACAAATTCTCGAGCAAGTTTTATAAGGTAAAGATAGGTACTGTGGTGGCACAAAAGGAGTCAGAGCCAGAAAAGCTGGAAACTAGGCAGCGAGTGGAGGAGGACAGGAAGCCACAAATCGAGGCTGCGATAGTGAGGATCATGAAGGCTCGGAGGGTGCTCGATCACAACAATATTGTTGCCGAGGTCACCAAGCAACTGCAGTCTCGATTTTTGCCGAATCCTATTGTTATAAAGAAAAGAATCGAGTCGCTAATTGAGAGGGAGTTTTTGGAGAGGGACCAAGAAGATAGGAAGTTGTACCGATATCTGGCATGAAGAAACAGCTTACTTTTTTTTTTGGGGGTGGGGGGGGCTAAAAATGACTTTTTGTTTGTTTTTGTTTTTGTTTCTGTTTCTGTTTCTGTTTCGTTGGGGGATAGCCTTGGCAGGTGGAGGGTGTAAGTTGGAATGATGTTGAAATGTTGCTGTTGCAGCTGCTTTTCTGGACATTTGTGCAATGTTTTGTATGCTTTATTTTTCTCACATTTGATTCGAGTTCACGTATACAGTAAAAAAAAATTAAAAATTCTTGTCAATAATTAGTTTTCTTATGATTAGAAAAAACAGGTTTTATAAACATTTAATTTTAGTATTATAAAGTGTTGGTCTAACATTCGAATTGACACTTTAAATATTTGTAAATGTGAAAGAAGCGGCAGGTTTGATGGTTAAAAGAGTTAGTTATTTCAAATGGACACCATTTCAGTTTTTTTTTTGAAATAATTCATTTTTTAAATAATAAATTTCAAAATAACCCATTTTTGAAACTATTGACCATAATAACCATTTTTTTGAAACTCGCTACACCGTATAGCGAATTTAAAAATAAGTATAATTAAGGTAATTAAAGTTTAACGAACTCGCTAATTGGTGTGACGATTTCTATAAGTAAACTCGCTACTCCGTGCAGCGAGTTTCAATGAATTGGGGATAAGGTCTGATGATCCCAGATTCATTCATATTTTCATATCCAAATTTTCACAAACCTAAAATAGTTGAAGAAAAAACCCAAATTTTCTTATCCTTTAATTTTAGAATTGTTGAATATCAAGAATCAAGGTAAACAATCATCATTTTAATCATTGTTTTCACTTGTGTTTAGATATAAAAATTAAAGTTTTTATTGTGTTTTAGTACATTATAGATATAAATGTTAAAATTAGGATTTTGTTATATAGGTTTTAACACTTTGATTTCTTAATGTAGGGTTAAAGATAAACGCTGGTTCAATCATTTTCATGTGCTATTGGGGAGGTGATGATAAACAACCATTTGATGTTCCTCATTTTCAAAAAGGCTCAAAATGTGCAATTAGGGCTAATTTTAGATGGAGATACAATGAATTGATTGATGAGTCATATAAAAAGATGGGCGTAGATCAGACGCAATATGATTTGGAAGTTATTATAGATATCCTCATTCTTTTGATTGCGGGATTGATTAGTACTTTCCTTTCCGTATTGAAGATGCTGCGGGTATAGATATAATGTTCGATGTTTTTGCTAAATTTGGGGGGGGGGGTGAGTAATTTGCAGCTGTATGTGGTCGTAAAAATGATTAAAAATCGACGTTATTCAGAATTTAAAACACTGCACACAGAGACCTTTTATGGGTATTCACCAAGTTGTAACTGTGATGCAGGGGTTGGTCCAAGTACACAAACAGTTGTATCAACTCAAACTTCAAATTTTGGTAACATGGCATGCCCAAATGATCCAGTTGATGATGATAATTCTGAAGATGATGTAGATTATGAAGAAGAAGAAGAAGAAGAATAAGAAGACATAGATGTAGATGCAATGCTAGACGATGTTGATGATGAATATCAAGAGGGCAGTAGTGATTTTGATATAGATTTGGGAGAGGGTGATGATGGGCCGATTGATGATCACATGGAAACACATTTTGTTCATTATGAAGCACCGAAAAGTCGAAGGTATAAGAGAGCAGATTATCATTTTTACATTGATATTGGTTGTTTTGCTCGAAATGAATAAGGCTTCATTGATTACCATAATCAACCCAGTTTTCCAGTTTGGGATCCAGAGAATGCTGGAATCGCTAAAGGGATACGCTTTTCTAACAAGAACAAGGCGCAATTTGATATAAAAGGTGCCATATTAGAACCAATCGCTGGTTCAGGGTAAGAAACAACACAACTCATACATGAGTAATAGAATATCTATTGAAAAAGTTTTCATGCAATTTTTATATTCGTGTGAGTAGGAAGAAGTTTGGCTATTGGGAAGTGACCAAGTATAAGGCTTCTCATTACTGCTTATATTTTGCAGAAAGTCAAGATCATCCCAACCTAGATGCGAAGTTTATTAGTCGGCAAGTAGTTAGTTTTATTAAGGCCGATTCAGATGTCAATGTTTAAGTTATTATTGCACACATTAGTCAAATGTTTGGCAAGGAAATTACATATAAGAAGGCATGGTGTGGAAAGCAGAAGGGCATTTAAGAGGTTTTACGAGATTGGGATGAATCTTATATAAGTTTACCCCGCATCCTAGCAGTCATCCAAAAATATAACCCAGGAACAATTATTGAGTATACTCATCCTCCTCCTGCCGGTGAATTACACATGTTTCAACGGGTGTTCTGGGCATTTGGGCCTTGTATTGAAGCTTTCTCTCATTGTCGGCCTGTCATTTCTGTTGATGAAACATTCCTTCATGGTAGATATAAAGGGGTAATACTGATTGACATGGGTGTTGAAGCCCAAGACAATATACTTCCTCTTGCATTGAAAAAGAGGACTGGGCGAACTGCGTTGGTTCTTATATCTTCTTTGCAAACATATTATAAAGAGTCGTGAAGTATGCTTTATATCTGACCGTCATCACGTCATTCTTAAGACTATAGCGGAAGATACATGGTGGCCAAATATGAATCATCGATATTTCTTGAGACATATGCGAGCAAATTTTTTGGATAAGCATAGAGGGGAACGTTTGAAGTTTCTGTTTTGGAGAGCGGGTAAAGCAAGTCAAGATAGAAAATTAAAATCTACCTTATAGAGTATCCGTTCAATTAACCCTGAAGCAATTGCATGGTTTTTGAATTTAGATGCCAAAAATGGACATTGGCGCACGATGGTGGTTATAGATATGACATTATGACTACTAACATGTTTGAGGTTTTCAATGGTGTCATAAAGGGAGCGCGTGGGATGCCGATAACAACAATTGTTGAAACTGCCTTTTACCGTTGTGTGGATTACTTTCAAGTAAGGTAGGATTTTTCACTTAATGCCTTAGGAGGTAATCCTGATAACCCAAACATCAATCCATTACACCAATTCAACCAGAAAGTTAATTACCGATACTTGAAAATAAGCGAAAAAGGTATGACACATTAGGTTAGGAGGTTTAACACTCATGAGATAGGGGTGTATAGTGTGAAAACCGTACGTCGGGGTGATAAAGGTGAAAATATCCAAATTGTCCGATTTAATAAGTATACCTTCACATGTGGTAAATAGGTTGCCTATCACATGTCTTATTCCCCTCTTCTTGCATGTTTCCAAGCACAACATCTTGACGGTCATTCTTTCGTTTCTCCATTTTACACTATTAGGGAATACTAAAGAAATGGAAGGGAACATTTGAACCAATCCACCATGAGGACTATTGGGATGTTGATGGTTTGGTGCCACGTTTTTTCCCTAATCCCCACCTTCGACGTTCTGCGAAGACCGGACGGCCTAGATCAAGACGCTTTCGAAACTGTATGGACTTTCAAGCAGATAAACGAAAGACTCAGTGTTCATCATGCAAACAAAAAGGTCACAATCGTCGTAGATGCCCAAACAATCGAGAGTATAATGTTTTTTCATGTAATTTATATTTGAGTTATTGGATTTAATTTGTATTTCATTTGGATTTAAATTGTGTAGAATGTTTTTCCCTATTTAGTTTTTATTGTTTTACTTACAGTTTGTGTTGTTTTTTTTGTTTTTAAATTGTGTTTGTTTTGATATTTCTTGTTTTACAGATTGTGTTCAGTTTCTCATTCAGTTTCAGTTTCAGATGGGATTACAACAGTTTGCTACTGCTGTGTTGTTCACCGGAGGTGAGCTCGCTACATGGTGTAGCAAGTTTGGTGAAATCGCTATACCATGTAGCGAGTTCAACTCCAGTGAACAACACATTAGTAACAAACTGCTGTAATCCCACCTACATACAAAAATACCATTCAACAAACATCCCAACCTGTTTCTCAGGCCTCTAAACAATATACCAAAGTTTTTCACTTATAAGCAACTAAATAAAATCCAGATAACTAACATCGAAAAAACAGTTATGTAAATGTTTTGTTACAACTAATAAAACAAAGTTTTGTTACATCTAAATAAAAACAAAGTTTCACTTATTTCTCCTCTCATATTTTCTATCATAGGTAGTCAGGGTGAACTTCTTTGTTGGATACCGCTCCCGAGATCCTCTTCTAATCAATTCCTCCCGTTGAGCTGGTGTAAGGCTAGACGTGGCCATTTTATAAACCGGACCGGCCAACCGATCGATTTTTAACCGGTCAACACCTGTTAACTGGAATCGCGTAACCGAAACCGGTAAATGGGAGGTTCGGTTAAGGTTTGACTTTTTTAAAAACCGGTCAACCATCGGTTAACCGACTGTTAAAACCGACGGTTAACCGCCGGCTAAACCGATCATTTTCAAATTAATTTCAACGGTCATATGAGTTGCTCGGCCGAGTCATATGAATTGCTCGACCGAGGAGGTCATTTCCAGGGTGTAAATTTCCAAACTAGCCGTTATGTCCGTCAGAACTTTAATTGGGGGCTGACAAAAATAAAAAAAAAAGGTTTTTTGCCTAATTTACTAACTATAAATATCACCTCCCTCCTCCCATTTTATTTTCACATTATTTCTCTCTACCCTTACTCTACTACTCTCAAATATTCACAAACTCTCTTACTCTCATCCAATTTTCAATTAAATATTACCTTATTTTCAGTTAGTTTTCTTAAAGAAATTAGTGTTTTTCTTTATTTTCATCCATCACCACCAACACTACAACTACCAGTACCACCACTACTACCACTACCACTACCACCCCTATCACCACTACTACCACCCCACTACTACCACTACTACCACTACCACCACCACCACTACCACCACTACTACTACTACTACCACTACTACTACCACCACTACTACCACTACTACTACCATTACTACTACTACCACCACCACCACCATCACCACCACCACTACCACTACCACTACCACCACTACTACCATTATCACTACTATCACTACCACTACTAGTCTACTACCACTACCACCACCACTACTACTACCACTACTACTACTAGTCTACTACAACTATCACCACTACTACTACTACTACCACCACTACTACCGCTACTATCACTACTACTATCACCACTACTACCGCTACTACCACTACTACTACTACCATTCCTACCACTACCACTCCTACCAAAACCACTACTACCAATCTACCACCACTACCATCACCACCACCACTACTACTACTACCAATACTACTACCACTACCACCACTCTACTGAAAGTAGTGATGAATGAATGATGTTTTAGATTAATTTTTATTTTAATTAGATTAGTTTAGACTTTAGATTAGGTTTATTTTTATTTAATTGTAATAGTTAGGTTGAGGTAAAGGCTCCTAAATGTCCCCCCTTATTTATAAAAGTGTAAGGTTGGTTGTCCCCCTCTTTGTAATTTTATTTTAACTAATAAAATTTAAGGGTATCGTCCTTTTTTTTATTTACTTTTATTTCTTTAAAAATTCTTAATTTTTTATATAAATTTTTGTAAAAAATTTCAGGACAAAACAACATCTCAAATATGTTTCTTTATCCAAAAAAAAATTGAAAAAAAAGAAGAAGTTAATATACTATATACAAGTTAACGAAAACTGTTAAAAAGATAATTGTTTTCTTATCTTTAAAAATTCTTAACTTTTTTGTATAACTTTTTCTAAAAAATTTCAGGACTAAACAACATCTCAATTAGTTATCTTTATCCAAAAACAAATTGAAAAAAAAAACAAAGTTAATATACTATATACAAAGTTAACGAAAACTGTTAAAAAAATTAACCGTTAGAAGGTTGAAAAAATATGCTCGGCCGAGCACTACTATAGACTCGATCGAGCATATGAGAACAGAAAGTTGGCATTTTTTTGAAGGGTATGTGTAAGTACCCAAATCTGGCTCATGCCTTCCGGTTAAGTTTCTCGACAATTCCGGCAAGTTTTCCGGTAATTCCCCGGACTTTCCTAGAGTTCCGGAACAATTCCGGAACTGTTTCAAATCACCTAAGGGGATAAGAGACTGCTTGGAGCCAAAGAAACACGTTTTTATTTCATGAGGAATTCCCTTCTAGAAGACTGCCACCTTGCATGTTTCTAGAAGGATCCAGATGTGGCTACTTATGTCGTGCGACATAATAGGCCATGAAACCTTCTAGAAACCTGCCACCTTGCATGTTTCTAGAAGGAACTGCATGTGGCTACTTATGTCGTGCGACATAACCCGGCCCGAGAAAAGTTCTAGAACCATGCCACCTTGCATGTTTCTAGAAGGAAAGCAGTTATGGCTTGTTATGTCGCGCGACATAACAAGCCCATGCAGGCAGCCTATAAATAGAGGCCTTCACCTCTCATTTTAGACACCTCTTCCACCCCTCAGTCCCCCTCTATAGGGAATACGCCCAGAAGCCTCCTCCCTCTTCATATACCCCCAAAATATCCACTAATCCTCCCAAATCAATCCCACACACACTTCCCACACACAAACTTCATACACACACCAAGAACCAAGGATTCTCAAGAAACGAAGGCTCAATCCCATCCCCAGAAGCTGCTGTTTACAAGGTCCCTATATCTAACTTGATATAGAGGGTCGTGGTTTTCAAGGGTAACGATTTTCTACCCATTTCCTTTCCTTATCTTCATTATACATGGAATCTCTATGCTAAATGCTTTAATAATGTGATATTCTGAATAAAGTTGCATGCTTTAGCTTCATATTTCATAGATCCACATCTGATTTCATTACATTTCCTATAAAAGCCCCGGTTTGGCTTGGTTTTGCATGAACACTCAAGATGAGTGTGGATCCCTCCTATCCACACCCTCTTGAAGTGTTCATTATTGATAAACATGCTCCCGAGATTTGTTTGTGAAGTAACTTGACCATTTTGGTGCCTTGTTACCTCTGCAAATCTCGGTGTAAAGCCTACGCAAAATGGCTAGTTATGTCACGCGACATAGGCGGCCTATGTCACGCGACATAAGTAGCCGGTTTTCGAAGCTTCACGGTTTCAAGGCAATGTCGATGTTAACCCCCATAATGCTAATACACGATGTTTAGATAATATCTATGTACATAATATGTCATCTTTTCATTAAAATACCATTCTCATACATAAAGGTGCATCCTTTACACCAAAATCCCATTTTTCATGCATTAAAATCATTCCTTTTCCATTTAAAATCCCTTTTCACATTAAAGATGCACTCTTTGCACAAAGATCATTTCTTTACATAAAAAGCACCCATTTGCAATCAAATGCATCATTTTCAAACCAAAAATGCCATCTTTTCACTAAAGTATCATTTTTACATGCATTCCCCCATGTCCCCATTTGTAACCTTGGAACGGACCGGTGTAAAGTTCATATCTTTACATCGTTCCTTCCATTAAAGGTTCCATATTTCTTTAGAAAGGGACAACCTTGAACCCTATATCTCCAATTATCGCTTAAGAAAGAGTATGAAGCATCTATACGAGCTCGACCGTCTTAAAACGTAGGATTGATGGGCTAAGGACCCTCCTTTTCTAAAGAACCTCATCTTTGACCAAAAGAGAGTCATTCTCTCGATCACGCAAGTCCCGAGGGTCCCGAGGTTAAAATGCGATGATCACAAGTCATAAGATGAGGACGGGATCATAATCCCGAATACATAAAATCCAAGAAATCCCGAGCGACAACCAATAAATGGTTCGTACGTCCGGAAGACAACTTGGGACATTCCCTCCTTATTTTCAAACACATGCACACAAGAAAGCACGCAAGCAAGCACGATTAATGAAATCATGGGAGACTTGCTCCGGCAAGGCACCTTGGGTGAACGCCAAACGTTCTTCCCAAGGGGTAACTTAACCTCCGAACCCATAAAACCTTTTTTTCAAAGTTTTGAGGTAATCAAAATGGCGTGGCGACTCCGTTTTTTTCAAATAACTCGGATGTCTTCAAACTCGCGTGAATCCAACACAAAATTTGGGCACACATTCACAGTTTGGCGACTCCGCTGGGGAGATACCCAAAGGAGAAAAGCTTTTATTTTCAAAACAAAAAAATCGATACTCGATATATAGGTGGAAACCACTTATCCTTCCTGTACACTCCCTGACGTGGGAGTTGGGATAACCGGTGGTTTAACAATCCACGTACCAGTATCCCTTTTCGAAAAAAACAATTTTGAAAAAAATAAATAAATAAAAGAAAGCTTTTCCCTTTGAGCGGGTTAGACTCCCGTCGCTGATTTCATTAATCGTGCTTGCTTTCTTTACCTTGCATTGCATCATTTGCATCTTGGAATCTGTGCATACTTTGAACGGGAAAAAACCCGAAAAATAGCAAAAGGAGTGGAACCTGGAAAATTGATCCATGCAGTCGTACGGCTCAATCCTCCTTGGATTCGGCCAGGGCGACCTCGGTGGCAATTCCACCAGGAAAAATCATGGTTAATCGGCGGTCCTAGCGGCTTGGGGCTACTCGGCTCCATGGCCCGGGCGGGGCTCCCAGAAAATTTACGTGCTTATGTGTTGCATTCTTCCCGTCCCGAAAATCATTCCTTTAAAACACATTTCTGAAAATCTCTGTTTTAACTCAAAAAGGAACATTTTTAGGAGACCGCACACTACGCGCACCTGATATATCCTGTACACTTTGCACGCACGTCCTTCAAACCCGAGGGTGGTTCCAGTGCGATCACGGACGGCCTTACGATGCTCCCGGGCGCGCACGGAATCATCCCAACCTCCCCATGGCGGCCGGTGTCGACCCAATGCACGGTCCGTGTCACACGTTTCAAAAAACCGTGACTTTTGGTTGGTTTTTGGTCTAGTCCGTGACATATAGCCCAGTTGCATACCCACGTAAAGGTCAAGCCTTAGCTCATAACGGAAGCCAAGATTTTCGCTCAAGCGAAATTGCAGAAATTCCAACAAGGAAAAATCGGTGGGATCTTGACTCCGACATTGACTATTGACCTTGACCCGCACGGAATGCGTAAGAGTCAAGACCGAGTCTTTGCCAAAAATCAAAAGATCTTTCGCTCAAGCGAAGCTCTGCCAAAATTCCGACAAGGAAAAATTGGCAAGATCTTGACCGGCATTGACTTCGATTCCGACCTCACGCCGCGTATGCAACGAAGTTCAATGTGACACCGTGTCATCCGGCTTTTTACGCCCGACCCATGCCTATTATTCTCTCGGACATTACCGAAAGTCGAAACCGTCATTCGCTCAAGCGAAATTACGCAAAAATTCTATCAAGGCGTAAAGACGAGACTTTCCGGTATTGCTTTGACTATAATCCGCATCGCTCGTGCGTTGAAAGGTCCTATGACCCGCTAGACCCGATAGGAGCGTTCTTTACTCTCGGTCGGTGGGATCCGCGTGCCTATAGGACCCTCGCCGGGGCATCCACCTGGGAGGTCGAAATACGGGTGGAATACGAGGGGCTTATAGACGTAGTGACGGAACCCGGCGATCCGGGATCTAGAGTAGTTGCGAAAAAGAAGGGCAAACCCCTTTTCCAACCAAATAGAAATAAATAAAAGACATTGTTTTAAGTAAATTTGAACAATTAATGTAATCATAATTGCATTTTCCTATCTCTGATATCCCTAATCGAGACCTCCTCGGTCCGATTTTCGATTTTCCTATTCCGACCTTTCATGGTCAAATCCCTAATCGAGATCTCCTCGGTCCGATTTCTGATTTTCTATTCCGACCTTTCATGGTCAAATCCTTAATCGAGATCTCCTCGGTCCGATTTCTGATTTTCTATTCCGACCTTTCATGGTCAAACCCTAATCGAGACCTCCTCGGTCCGATTTCCGATTTTCTATTCCGGCCTTTCATGGTCATATTCCTAATTGAGACCTCCTCGGTCCGATTTTCGATTTCCCATCTCGACCTTTCATGGTCAAATCCTTAATCGAGACCTCCTCGGTCCGATCTCCAAATTTCAATCTTGACCTTTCAAGGTCTCATCTTTTCCGATCAATTAGGATTAGGAGAAAATGTGTTTTGAGTAAAAACTTAAGCAATAAGTGCATATTACTTGAGCCTTTAGCCTAAACACTTACCTCCAAGTCTAAATCTTACCTACCTTACCTATCCCTGAGCCTAAACCTTGCCTGTCCCTTTCCCGCAGCGAGAAAGAAGTGGGCTAGAATACTGGGTCAGCGGCTTTTCAGAAAACCTTAGGTTCGGACAGTTCATCGGCTCGAGAGAGTCGAGAATGGCGGTTTGACGAGAAAACGGTGAGGGTGCGGGAAATCGAGATATTTAGGAAGGAAGAGTTAGTCCTGGCTTTGGAAAATGCCCGAAGGTTCATGAAGAGCAAGTCATTGCTCATCGGTGCTCTTCGCCGCAATGGAGTTCAAGTAACGGTTGAGTCAACGGTTCTCTGGTAGTGGTCGAAGATGAGACTCCGAGAAGTAGCCATCTCGGCTCCCGGCCTATAACCAATACCTTCCTCCATCCACATATGATCCCTTGCCAAGGACCACTCCTCCTCGGTCCTTTCCAACATCCCGGCTCATCGGGGCCCCATTGCCCTCGGCTCCTCGAACGGATTGGGCTTCGCCCACTGTCTCTCACTTTCGGCAATACTGCCGGTTTATGCTCCAACCTCACATAATCGGTTTGAGATATGTGGCTATGTTACGAAGCCCCTATACTCGCCTGAATGCGATCATGAGTTGCCAAAGGATGATCCGAGTTTTCAGCTGTCACCTACCGGACTTAATGAATTCAGCCGTCAGTTTGCTACTACAAGTCCTGTTGCGATTTCCAATAACTCGAGAGTCCCCGTTGACCCCCATGTGGCAATATTGATGGAACAAGTGAAACAAATGCAAGAGAAGTTTGACTTCATGATGAGTATCAATACTCCCTTGACCCCAGATGTCGAACCAGGCAAGGAAATGACTCCACCAAACATGACCCAATGCCACCAGCACCAAACAGCCGTACCCGTATCGGCACCGGTTCCTCACAAAGGAAAGAGTGTCGTAGCCTCCTTGACCAAATCCAACAATGGAACCAAGCTGGACAATGGAACTCCGAGTCTTGAGAACAACAATGCCTCCCGAAAACTCCGCAATACGGATATGCCTTTAAGCAAGATTACGGAAGAAGCGATAAAAGAAAAGGCGATAAAGCCCTTTGGAGAATTGGAAGCCCGGGAACCCCGGTATTCGGTTGGATGAGTCCAAGCATTGTCTTTTCCATCAATACCACAGGCACAACAACGATGATTGCACCTATTTGAGGCATGAGATCCAGAAGTTGATAGAAAATGGGAAGCTCGAGAACCTCCATGGGCCAAAAACAGAAAGCTATGGTAAGAGGTCGATTCAGGATGTACAAGGTCAGAAACGTCAGTCTGATGATTTTGGGATGCCCATGAGCAAAGTTTTCGATGATTTGGTGAAACGAGGCCTTCTCACACCTCTCGAGAATTATAAGCCAAGAAACCCCAGTAGAGTTGACAGGACCAAGTTCTGCGAGTACCACAAGCATTTTGGGCATGTGACAAACAAGTGTGTGGATCGAAGAAAGAAATTCGGTGGGCGATCTACGAAGGAAAGCTCAAGTTACACAGCGAGTCCAACCGCGAAGAGTAGCTAGACTAGGGTCTACCTATCCTTAAGTAAAAAAAAAAAAGAGAAAAAAAATAGTCTCTCAGTCAACCTTCGTAGGTTCTAGTACTTTTCTCTTTCAATCAAGTCCTCTACGGACATTGTATTTAATCTTCAATTTTCTATAAAAGAGTCTTCTTCTTTTCTTGCTAGACTTAAGACATTATTTGCACACCTACATTACATTTAATGAAATGGTTTTATTTTATATGATCACTTGCATTGCTCAACAAATAATCTCTCGAAATAATTAACATTCTGATTAATCGGTGTGAGAAAGTCAACTAATGCCATCAAGCCATACACTTTCCTCACCCCGCAAAAGGCCTTCATCAAAGCCATACACTTTCCCAAACCATGTCCTCCCCATCACCTTGACCAAGTCAACGACGGCGGCATCATCAAGGGACAGCAAAAGGCCACTCAGCTTCAAAAGATTGACCCCGTGTCGGCAACAACCTAGGAGCTTGGCTTAGACCTCAAGGGTATCAAGAATGTTCAAGCAGGGGCTCGCCTTGGTCCTCGGGTGCTTTAGAAAATAAAAAAAAAATGTAGTGCAAAAAGAGTAATACCCAGCTAGGCTGAATATCCCAAAAAAAGGGCAGTCTAGGCAAAAAACAGGGTTGCACATATATAAAAAAAAAAAAAGGAAAAGGAAAAATCTTAGTGCAAAAGAGTAATACCCAGCTAGACTGAAAATCCCAAAAGGCAGTCTAGGCAAAAAACAGGGTTGCACATACAAATAAAAGAAAATGAGGCCAAGGACCCGGCGTCACCAATCAAAAGCTTGACGGACGAGGCAAGACCAAAGCTCGAGAAAATAAAAGTTGTCGATAACAATGGGACGGTCGAAGCAAAGACGGAAGCATTTAGGCACGTGCAAATCCTTTCTCCCCAATGAAAGAGGAAGCAATCAGAAGCAACTGTCCAAAGAATGACTTGGTCAAGGAATCATCCCGAGGCCCAAGCCTCACCTTCCAATCTTTTCATCCGAGCCTTTTCACTAAAGGAACCACAAATCCCATTTCCCAAAGCCAAACACAATCCGGCCAAGGCCGAACTACGGCGACCTGAGCTCCTCACAACGAGGGGAACGTAGGCAACCGGCAATGGTCCGGTCAGGTCATAAAGCATATTCAAATTCCGAGAAAATTCGGTCTCATCAAATGACCTCTCTCCCATAGACACGGTCAAAACCCGAGAAAACCCGGTCTCATCAATGACCTCCCTATACACAAACCTTTCTTTCACACCAGCCAACCTTGATCCGCGGCATTGGTTGACTTTCTCCTCATGACTAATAAGAATGTTTTTTCATATCGAGATTAGTGGTTGGATAACCCGAACATTAATAAAGGGTTTTAAGCAATCTTGTGATCATCGTAAATAAAACAAGTTTTCAGATGTCTTGACAAGTCTTCTCTTTCTACATCTTAGGAAAAATAGTGCTAAACACTGATTTTACGTCGGCGGGGGCTTCCATACACTTTTACAAACCCTTCTACGCTTATACTCTCTCAAAAGAGTCAAACCCAAAGCGAGTTTTGTGCCTACATCGAATAAGGCCGTCAAAATAACACAAAATCGGGATCTATTCCCACTTTTCGAAAAAATATGCCCCTGCATGTATAAATTTCTGAAATTCTCTTCGTCCACATCTTCTTAAGGTTGACTGATTGACTAAATAAAATAAAAAAAAAAAGAAAAAAGGATAGGTTTTCCCTCTTACGCTACAATTCGCATTAGAGTGCCTCGAAACTCTCCAAGGTTGGGACTTTGTCAAAAGCGTTCCTTTAAACTGGGGCTTCTTTAGCCATTTTTGGGGTTCGCATCAGGTTCTTCACTAGGTCCCAAGATAAATTCGATTTTGGTCAGATCAACCTCAGGATCACTTTCGCATGTATCAATCATATTGGGATTTTTGCTAGGTCACCAGACTGGGGCTTCGCCAAGTCACTTTGCCTACTCAGTTCATTCAACCGGGGCTTTGCCAAATGAAAGGATCTTTCCTTGCTTTAGTGAGACATGGGGCTTTGCAGAAAGTTTTTCCTCGAGCCAGGGGCTCAGATAAGTCACATCCATCCCTAGAAGAGAAGTTTGGTCACTTGACATCTGCTTTGATTGTAAAAGCACATCGGCATCGGCTTCAAATGCCGAGTGTGAGAAAGGAACATTCATCGAGACCCGAGGTTTAAACCCGATCTCGGCCCAAGAAGGAATGCTAGTCCACGTTGACAACATCTCGGCAACAACAACGGTTCGGTCCGCGCCCAAGGGATACAACCCCACTGTTTGAAACCCGTCTTAAACAATTCCCAAATACATTCCATATGTACATCCAGACCAGTCCCTACCATGTTTCCAAGAGAAAAATCATCCCTAGGCTCAAGTAACGTGCCAATTGCTAATGATAACGTTTTCTCCCAAAAGCGCCTTCGTTACTTCCGTTATAACGAGATAACGCCAGGCGACAGTTTCCTAATTGTCAAAACGTCGAAAATCCTAGACATCGTTCCTAACTGTCTAGGTAAAGCTTGAACTACGATCAAGGCTTGATTCCTCAGGGATACGTAGGTAGCCTTTCATAAAGGTTCGGCCATCCGACCACATTGGTCACCTTTTCCCTTCTCCATTCTCCAATGGTGCGTAAGCTTTTCATAAAAGTCCAATTTTATGACCATATTGGTCACCCCTTTTGATTTGGAACATTCCTATGAAGGATTGGTTGTTTGACCTCCTAGGTCACCCCGTTTCCATCCTTATAGGAAGGGACCAAATATCTCTTTGCCATTGTCCCAAGGAGGCCAGGTAGGTGATCTCTTTGATCCCCCAATTCCAACCTGTGACTGCAGTTCCATTCCAGTTCCAAAGGCAATGAAAAGCACAGTTCAGGCTTATTAAGTCGCGCGACATAAAAAGCCATGTCGTGCGACATAACAAGCCACATCAGACAGCAGACATCAGCAGCTTCCTGTTTTCCCCAGGGCACTCCCCGACATGTCAAAAGCTGCAAATACCATTCATACACTTCTCAAATGCATAGGGGAAGGGTCCTTTACCCCATGTACACCCATTGCATTCATATTCAAGCCAAAAATCCATTCAAATCATTCATATTCAAGCCAAATACCATACCATTGTCATTTCATAAGTGCGTGCAACAAAAGGCTAACAATGTACGTACAAAATGAAATAGGCCAAGTCCAAAGGATGTGCATAGCAAAAATAAATGACATGTTTTCCCTTAAAAGGGGTACAATAGCCAAAAAGTCATAAATGTCTAGGGGGAAGGGGGCTACTCTGAGTCATCTCCATCACCCTCTCCATCGTCCTCTTCATCTCCATCCTCGTTGTCATCCTCAGCCTCCTCTGGCTCATCGTCAGGATCGTCCGAAGGTGCCTCGTAAGCTATGGTCCCCGTGCGATAGTAGTCGTCAATCTCCGTGATGACGACAGAGTCAAGCTCGTAATCTGTGGCCGTCTCAGCTCCACCATCCTCATCCTCATCCTCATCATCATCATCGTCAATCTCAATGGGTGCAGTAAAGAGGCACATTTGCGATCTTTGTCAGGCCTCGGTCCACTAATACCCCCCGCTAATGCCTCGGCGGTGCAGCGTCATCGGAGCGGCTCTTCTTCCTTCTCGGTTGACCGGGTGGAGAGATATCAATCGAACCACTGTGATCGGCGATTCTTCCGAAAGCTCATTCCTTTACGGAGCTTGCCAATCATGCCCGCGGCGCCGGTATATGCCACAGTCAAGTGCTGTAAGCTTTGGTGACACATTACAAGCGAGACATAATAAGTGTCGAGAATACGGTTCTTGATAACGGGAAGAGATGCAATCAATCCAAAAGATGTAAGGAGCGGTACTTACGGATCTAGAACCTCGCGGGAGCACCGGATGAGGATGAGTACGCGACATATCAATGTGAGCTCGCCTCATGCGACCGCCACCACGATAATCAATGAAAGTCGGGGGCAAAGGAGGTCTAGCTACGTAGCCGGTCGAAGGCCCCGCGCTATGAGCGCCATAACCAACCACAGTGCAGTGGGGATTTGAAGATGTCTAGCCACGTACAAAGTATAGTCCCCCTCCCGTGTGTAGAGATGTGATGCCATGCCTACAATCGGAGCATCTACATTCGCCAGCGGCGAGGCGGCCACATCCTAGGCGGAGGATCATCGGGGATCCGGCGTGCCTATTCGGCCCATGCTTTGTCTATACACCCTCTCTCCTAGATACAAGGCGTCTCCGGACAAGCCCACTAGCGGCTTGCGACACTCTGTCAAGTGCGCGGCATGATCCAAATCCAGGTCATCGTAACGGCCGGTCCGGGGAACAAGCTCGGCCTGCTGTGGAATCCCTCTCGGGCATGTCGGCGTATCATGATACGAGGCCGTGATCCTGCACCTCGAACCCTCCGGTGTCAGTCTGTTTCTGGCATTCTTTGTCCACCGACGAAGAGCGAGGAAAAGTGGTGGCGAGGAAACTCATCCTGTATCGCCACTCATAACGGCCAAAGTACTCGAAGGCCCAAGCACGAAAAGGAGAAGAAGAAGTCAAAACAAGGAAAACAAGGGATATAATGAAATGCGCAAAAGAAAAGAGATCAAGGTGAGAGAATACCTCGAAAGCCGGATGAAAGCTGAGTGAAGTACTTCGCCTTCCCTCGGCTGACGTCATCTAGGGCCAAATACATCTCGGCTAAGCTGCCTCCCCCGGGACAGATTCAGACGGTATCCCGGGCTCTCAAAAGCTCTAATAGTGAAACCAAGGCAGTAGATGCGCTGTTAATGAACAGCATGTCGGAAAAGCCCACCCATACAAAAGCTCTAGCCAATCTCTCGGCTCTCGGTAGGCTCTCAGCGGGATCATCTACCACGGTGTAGTCCTGCTCTGCCCCTCAATCGGGCCATGTAGCACCCCTAACTCATATCCATTCCCCTTCTTGTTATGGGAACGAAGCCAAGTAAGCCCATAAAATCATCATCGGCAATCGAGTGGGGCTCGGCTCCTGTGCGAGGCTCCTCTAGGTAGAGCGGCTCATCCGTAAAGGGCGATCTGTAATGATCGCAAAATCCAGCGGAGTGACCGTCGTTTCACCCCAAGAGAAGTGAAACGAATGTGTAGTCTCCCACCAATACTCTCTGAAAGCTCTCACCAGATCCACACTCCTCTGAGTGTCTCCAATGGCCCTCGCCATCTCAAAAAATCGTCCTAGCCCGACAGCATAAATCAAGCCCTTAGGCGAATCTATCTGGTCCTCGCTACCCGGCAAAGCTATCCATAGCACTGCCCAATCGCCTCGGGAGAGCCACGGGTGCGTAATTTGCAAGAAAGCATGGCACAAGTATTAATATTTCGTGCTATTTCTGAAAATCATCTCAAGCAAAAATGGGTCAAAACATATCAATGAATGGCATGCATTACACTTCCCAGATCAATCTATGATTTCATGCCAGTTCATGATTTAATTCATAAGCCCAGTCTGAAGGCATTCAGTTCAAATCAATTTCGCCCAAATTGAAAGAAATTTTCAAGAAACCCTAGGTTTCTTACCTCTTCCTTCTTCCGAACATCCGAAGTATGCTCATCGAGCTGTGGGTAGAAATCTCCTCTTGGTGCTTCGGAAGAAACGGCCGTTGATTCCTTTGCACCCCCTTTCTTCGAGTAGCTAAGTTGGCATGTTGAGAAGCCCTCTTGGTCGGATAGAGCCTAGGAGGCATTCTTCAATTGAAATCGAACTAAAAGTGTTTGATTTCTCTTGATTTCTCTCAATCCCCCTCTGATGTTTGCTCTCTCTCTCTTCTCACTGTCGCCTCCCTCTCAATTTCAAGTCCAATTGAATTTCAAATGGCGACTGTGCGTGTTTTTAATGATTCTGTCCGCAGGGCCTGTTATGTCGTGCGACATACTAAGCCCCTGTGGCTGATTTTTACAATTTTGCCCCCGAAGGCTCCATTTCACGATTTTGTCCCCCGTAGGCCTGTTTTACCCTTTGTGCCCCTAGACCTTTCACTTGGGCATGCAATTTCCGTTATCTTTTAACCAAGATAACATCTTTTTCAGAAAATATCCCTTATCTCTTAAGCAATTAAGCTTTCTTCCCAGTCGCCTCCGTTAATTCCGTTATAACGGGATAACGCTAGGTGACATCCTCCAGTAATTGTCAATCAGGTGACATCCTCCAGTAATTGTCAATCAGGTGACATCCTCCAGTAATTGTCAATCAGGTGACATCCTCCAGTAATTGTCAATCAGGTGACATCCTCCAGTAATTGTCAATCAGGTGACATCCTCCAGTAATTGTCAATCAGGTGACAGCCTCCATTAATTGTCAAAATCTCAAGAATCCTAGACATCGTTCCTAACTATCTAGTGATGCTCGAACTACGACCAGGCTTGATTCCTCCGGGATACGTAGGTAGCCTTTTATAAAAGGTTCAGCCATTTGACCACTTTGGTCACCCTGTTTCTTTGTCACTCCTCAGTGATAAAGCAGCCCCTCATAGAGGTTCAGATGTCCGACCACCTTGGTCACTCCTAGCATATCCCCAGTAGGATCAATTGCTTGACCTCCTAGGTCATTTTCTCTTCTATTTCCCCGAAGAGACCGGTTTCTCTTCCTCCTCCCCCGGCGGATCCTAATTCCGAACTACGGCTGGCTTGATTCCTCCGGGATACGTAGGTAGCCTTCCAGAGGTTCAGCCACTCGACCAACTTGGTCACCCAATCCGTCTCGGCATTCGCCAGATTGGATCCTTTTCTATCGACAACCCCACTTGCCCTGCAAGTGACGTTGCCGAGGGGCTTCTGTAAGTACCCAAATCTGGCTCATGCCTTCCGGTTAAGTTTCCCGGCAATTCCGGCAAGTTTTCCGGTAATTCCCCGGACTTTCCTAGAGTTCCAGAACAATTCCGGAACTGTTTCAAATCACCTAAGGGGATAAGAGACTGCTTGGAGCCAAAGAAACACGTTTTTATTTCATGAGGAATTCCCTTCTAGAAGACTGCCACCTTGCATGTTTCTAGAAGGATCCAGATGTGGCTACTTATGTCGTGCGACATAATAGGCCATGAAACCTTCTAGAAACCTGCCACCTTGCATGTTTCTAGAAGGAACTGCATGTGGCTACTTATGTCGTGCGACATAACCAGCCAGGAAAAGTTCTAGAACCATGCCACCTTGCATGTTTCTAGAAGGAAAGCAGTTATGGCTTGTTATGTCGTGCGACATAACAAGCCCATGCAGGCAGCCTATAAATAGAGGCCTTCACCTCTCATTTTAGACACCTCTTCCACCCCTCAGTCCCCCTCTATAGGGAATACGCCCAGAAGCCTCCTCCCTCTTCATATACCCCCAAAATATCCACTAATCCTCCCAAATCAATCCCACACACACTTCCCACACACAAACTTCATACACACACCAAGAACCAAGGATTCTCAAGAAACGAAGGCTCAATCCCATCCCCAGAAGCTGCTGTTTACAAGGTCCCTATATCTAACTTGATATAGAGGGTCGTGGTTTTCAAGGGTAACGATTTTCTACCCATTTCCTTTCCTTATCTTCATTATACATGGAATCTCTATGCTAAATGCTTTAATAATGTGATATTCTGAATAAAGTTGCATGCTTTAGCTTCATATTTCATAGATCCACATCTGATTTCATTACATTTCCTATAAAAGCCCCGGTTTGGCTTGGTTTTGCATGAACACTCAAGATGAGTGTGGATCCCTCATATCCACACCCTCTTGAAGTGTTCATTATTGATAAACATGCTCCCTGAGATTTGTTTGTGAAGTAACTTGACCATTTTGGTGCCTTGTTACCTCTGCAAATCTCAGCTGTAAAGCCTCTGCAAAATGGCTAGTTATGTCACGCGACATAGGCAGCCTATGTCACGCGACATAAGTAGCCAGTTTTCAGAAGCTTCACAGTTTCAAGCTGTAATCTGATGTTAACCCCCATAATGCTAATACCTGATGTTTAGATAATATCTATGTACATAATATGTCATCTTTTCATTAAAATACCATTCTCATACATAAAGGTGCATCCTTTACACCAAAATCCCATTTTTCATGCATTAAAATCATTCCTTTTCCATTTAAAATCCCTTTTCACATTAAAGATGCACTCTTTGCACAAAGATCATTTCTTTACATAAAAAGCACCCATTTGCAATCAAATGCATCATTTTCAAACCAAAAATGCCATCTTTTCACTAAAGTATCATTTTTACATGCATTCCCCCATGTCCCCATTTGTAACCTTGGAACGGACCGGTGTAAAGTTCATATCTTTACATCGTTCCTTCCATTAAAGGTTCCATATTTCTTTAGAAAGGGACAACCTTGAACCCTATATCTCCAATTATCGCTTAAGAAAGAGTATGAAGCATCTATACGAGCTCGACCGTCTTAAAACGTAGGATTGATGGGCTAAGGACCCTCCTTTTCTAAAGAACCTCATCTTTGACCAAAAGAGAGTCATTCTCTCGATCACGCAAGTCCCGAGGGTCCCGAGGTTAAAATGCGATGATCACAAGTCATAAGATGAGGACGGGATCATAATCCCGAATACATAAAATCCAAGAAATCCCGAGCGACAACCAATAAATGGTTCGTACGTCCGAAAGACAACTTGGGACATTCCCTCCTTATTTTCAAACACATGCACACAAGAAAGCACGCAAGCAAGCACGATTAATGAAATCATGGGAGACTTGCTCCGGCAAGGCACCTTGGGTGAACGCCAAACGTTCTTCCCAAGGGGTAACTTAACCTCCGAACCCATAAAACCTTTTTTTCAAAGTTTTGGGTAATCAAAATGGCGTGGCGACTCCGTTTTTTTCAAATAACTCGGATGTCTTCAAACTCGCGTGAATCCAACACAAAATTTGGGCACACATTCACAGTATGCTCGACCGAGCAGTATATATGACTCGGCCGAGCAACCCTCAACCCCTAAACCCTAAAAGGGTATGCTCGACCGAGCAACACCAAAGACTCGGCCGAGCAGATCCAAATCGGATAAACCGGAGGTTAACCGGAAAACCGTTAAAACCGTATAACCGTCAAACCGTAACCGGTTTATCCGGTTATCTGGTTCGGTTCCGGTTGAGGGTTTTTCAAGGTTGAAACCGCCGGTTTTCATTCGTGAACCGACGCTTAAACCGGACCGACCACGTCTATGTAAGGCTTACACCACTGGATGAAGTCATAGACAGATCAGATAAGGGTGGAATATCCGCTCGTGAGGATGATAAAGGAACCCTAAAGCCACTTCCCGAATATACCGGTGTGTGAAAAGTCCTAGGTGGAGGGTCAACAAAATCATCATCATCATTAATAACCCCAATAACCTGACTCGGTGGCATCCGGCCGTGGCGAGGGTAAACACCTGAATAAACCCCCTCCTCAATCTCATATCTCATCCTCTCCTCTGCCTCCTTCACCTGAGTAGGTCCCCACTGAAGGAAAATCAAAGAGTCCATCGTGCTGAGTCTCGGGCTCTTGCTGGACCTCGGGCTTTGGCTCATCTGGCTCGTCGTGCAAGTCCATTTGTGGTTGTGGTTGTGCACGGCATCTAACATGACATTGTTGAGGTTCAACCCCCTGTACGCGATCTACTGGTGTTGGAGGTGCTACAGCCTCAATTCGTTGCTGCTCCTTGATATGTGTGAGCGTATGTCTAATCAACCTCCACATCTCATTTTGTTGCGGACACGACATATGCTGCTCCTACTCGTTGGTGATATACATACGTTGTAGGTTTTGCACCTATTTTTATAGCAAAATAATAAGAATGAGACATAAGTTAATAAATTGAAATTTAAAAAAAAAACTAGAAAAAATAAGAAATAATGTAAATACTTACCATGCTCTCTAGGAAAGGGGCAACCAACCGGTATCCAACGTTCTCTATATGAATTGGGTTCTGCACAAACATGCACGTTATGCTCCGAAACCATATCATATATGGATCAGTGTAATGCATAACGTGAAAGCCTGGAAACCTCATAACCACTAAGTTCCGCCGGTGTCCCCAAAGTGCAATGTATTGCTGATGGTGATCACTCTAAATCACAAGATTATTTCCACGTCGATCAACTCTGTGCAACTCCTTCCTCGTGTCGCAAGGTTCTGGGACCCTCTTCAGCATGACAAACTGCCTCAAAACACGATCCGGTAAATGCCACTCTATCCTCTCAAAACATATCAGATGCACCCACGACATCCATACGGACTGTCTATGATAGCAGTAGGCCGGAGCTTGCCGATCTCTATAAGACTGTCATACAACCTGATCATCCGTGAGCTTGGCCAGCTGATCACGATAGCCTCACAGGTTATGGGTAGTAACCTCCTTGATATATAATGAAGCGGTCCACATGAAATTTCATAAAAAGAATAATTATAAGAAACAGTTGAAAAACTATAACGATGAGAAAATAAAGTATGATATATGTACACATGCATCCCAGTGGCATGTCACCTTGTGCCAGATCGTTATTTCGCCTTCGAATTCCAGGTTGGACACATAGCAACCGCTCCCATGCCCAAATCTATATCAAATACTATAAATAATGCCGATAATTTGAAATCAAACTTAAACCCAACAACATAATGCACATTAAAATGAGATAACCATACCTGTAAAATGTTGAGAAATCCACCGCACTGGCTCATCTTAGGGTTAGTCGCACTACAAAGCTCTCGATAGCCAGTAAAGCACTATCCCAACTGTACATCCAGATCCTCATAATCTCTCTAAGTAGTGGCAGATAATACAACTTGACCTTGTTGTTCGTACGATCAGGCATCACCGTAGAACCTAGGGCTATCATGATATAATCCCATTTATATATATCAACAACGTCTTAAGGGGTATCATCAGAAAGGTCATGTAAATGTGGAAACTAGGTCGTAATCCACTTAAGATTGAGAATACTCCCATCAATATCTCCGGGAGATGGGACATCGCCTAAAAGATCGTGACATAATACCCGCCAGTCTAGAAGTAGTGGAATGTTAGCATTAGTAACAGCATCCCCATCAATCGGCAACCCGGAAATCATGCTGATATCCTTTAGGGTAATGGTCATCTCACCAACCGGCAGGTGGAATGAATGGGTCTTCGGATGCCATCTCTCTTTCAATGCCTCCAGCAACCCGTAATCATACTGAATTCTCCCAATAATGTACACCAAAAAAGCCACTCTCGCCTAACCTCGAGAGTATCCTCGAAGCTAGTCTATCCGTCAAGGAGGCACCACGACGAAATGAAAGCGGACTAGCAACCTGCTATCCAACCGAAATAAAACAAGATCTGTGGTACTCATGTGAAGTCAAAACAAAGTTATCGAAATGCCCAGGATCAATGATGGTATCCATCTATTTCAACAAAATAAACCCCATTTCAAAATCAAATATATCATATATGAACATACATACTTTGAAACATCAATAACAAATACTACTAAATGAAATAACAAATGTACTAACATATTACTACTCGTAAAACTCTTAATTTTTTCAAGCAAAAAAAAGCACAACAATTTCAATATATTTTCACACATATATCATAACACAATCAACCAAATTATATCACTTTACCAACAATTGAGTTCAAAATGTCAATTTTAGTCTATTTCAATAACAACACTAATATTAAAGAAAAAAAATCATAATGATTTCAATATATTCTCACCCATTGAAAACACAATTAGCCAAGTGATATAAAATAGCCCACAAATTGAGTTCAAAACCCCAAAATTTCAACATTTACAATTACCCTATTTTTTGAATAAACCTAATTTTTAAGAAAACAATTACCCAAATCATATCAAAATCATCACACAATGAAGAAGGAAAAGCTTGGATGTTGCACTTACAATGACGAAATTCAAGGATGAAAAGGATGGATTTGATGAACATGGCAATGGCAATACTTCTCCTTCTTCTCTCTTCTACTCGGCACTTAGGTTATTTTGAGTTGTGTTTCACGGTCTGTAACTCGGTAGAGGGGTAATTTGATTTTTTTAAACTCGCTACATCATGTAGCGAGTTACTTGTACGAGTGAATTCGATACATGGTGTAGCAAGTTCGTTAATGACAATTAGTTTAATTACGCCAGTTCCCTAATCCATGTAATTACTAAACTCGCTACTTGGTGTAGCGAGTTTCAATGGTCATATTTTTAAACTCGCCACATCAAGTAGCAAGTTCTAAAAAAATGGTCATTTTGGAAAATAGTTTCAAAGGTGAGTTATTTTGGGATTTATTATTTTAAAAAGGAATTATTTCAGAAAAAAATCCATTTCACATTAAAATTGACATTTTTTTTAAAGCAAACGAACATAATTTATTAGCATATGCAAATAACAAGAAATCTACCATCCACGAAAACCAGATGCTCAATCCAAATAGTGGGGTTTACAAACTTTAAAAACGTGAAACAAACCCAAAAAATACAATCGGCCAAACTGTTGACTCGAAGATCATCTAAACATACTGAGATATGATTATGAACACGAAGCACAACTCAGTATGTTTGAAGGAGACTGCCTAATTTAGTTAAATATCTCTCATTAGAAATCACTCCATCATAGACTGGCTTCATGAACACAATATTACGAGACTTCCAAATAAAAAAAACATACGGTTTCGCATAAGCCTAAAATTTATCGAACGATAAGTTGAATACCTTCCTTCCAAACATAAATACGATACATTGTTGTTCGGAGAAGAAACAACTAAATTGACAATCAATTTATCATCCTTGTCATGTAGAGATTGAGATTAGCCAAAAGGTAATACACAAAACCTTCAACAAAGGAGGGAAGATAAAAGCCCTCAATTAATGCAATTTTGATTTCAAATTATACAACATACTTCAAATTACATTGCATTATTTGAAATGAAAATTGCATTATTTAAAACGAATTTGACAAGTGAACGGTATAAACCGAGTGCGACCATGGGTATAAACCAAGCAAGGCCTAATGGATTGGGCCCAAAGTAAAATCCATACAAGTCCAAAATACGACATAGGGAATGGGATTCCCTACCTATGCTCGTTATGCCTACTCGTCATTTCCCACTGTGTCGACCTATACATAGTAGAGCGAATAAAATGATAAGGCCACAATACTGATATGTGCCGACAAGGCAACCGCAAATGCCGACTAAGGCATCTCAAAGGGCCGACCAAGGCCTCATTAAATGGCGACCAGAGCCTCCTCAAGGGGAATGGACTTCCCTACCCTTGCTCACCTCTTACTCGGCATTCACATATGCCGAGGAGCAAGCCTCCTAGGCATACGTCCAGAAGGCTTATATAATCCTACTACAACAAGGATTGTGGAAAATTATAATCCAACTAGGATTATAATCCTCCTCTCAAACAACTTCCTACAATGGATGGACTCTATATCCTATACCTATAAATAAAAGCAATAATTCACATAATTCGGGTAACGCATCTTTTGAGTATAAACTCTTGACAATTGATTTGCTCCCTATATCACATAAATACTTACTCTCACGCCCGAGGGCCTTCGCCGGTGAAGCCCCGGCTTAGTTTATGTGTTTGTTCTTCTTTTTCAGGCTATTCAAACATCCAGTATACAATATACAACTAGATTTGGGCTGATCCGAACGTTTATGGCATCATCAGTTTGGTTGCATTGTCAGGAAATGATCGTTTCTGACCTTTGAATAGCCAAAAAAATTCTGCTCCGTTCTCCTAATCATAATGGAAGAAAGACACACTGCTAGTATTATTCATGATCAGGAGAACCCTCATGCGGAGGAGACTCCTCATGCGGAGGAGACTCATGGTAACACTGGAACTACTATTCCTCTTGCCAATGGGAGACTGCCACCTCTTCCACCATTGAACGATGGGCTTCCCCCACTTGAAATAAATCTATGTTCTAGTGGGCAGCCAGTAACTGAGGCGCTGCCAAACCCTCCCTATCGTCGACGATGAGAAAGACCTGCTGGTAGTCAGAATGGGAGGAATGCCGCCCAGGGGGACACAGGAACACCCCCCCCACATTGATCGCAGAAATCTCTTACATCGCCAGATGGAAACCCTGCAACACATTTATGAGACACAAAATGCCTTGTTGCAGTTGGATCCCGAACACTCCCCGTCCAGAGATGGCTCCAAGAAGGGACAAAACCCCTCCTTGTCATTTTAGACCATTGAATGACAGAGCACCATCCAGACACGGGGATAATCACCAGGAACATAGGAACAAAGCCGAGTGAATGGGACAGAGAAAAAGAAAGGACCCATCGTAGTTCTCACTTTACCTCTCAACCCTACTCTCAAGATTCCCAGTTTTGAAAAATATGCGGGGACCGCACATGCACGGGACCATGTGCAAAGTTTTGAATCCCCCATGGCCCTCCTCACCAAGGAAGATGATATTCTCTGCAAGACTTTTGCAAGTACCTTCTCCGGAACAACCCTATCCTGGTTTCGTGAACAAAAGAAGGGAAGCATTGATAGCTGGAAAATCACGAGGAGGAGGTTCCTAAACCACTTTGCAATAGCTGGAAAGAGAAAGAAAATACTAATAAACCTTGCTAACATTGAGCAAGGGAATAATGAGACCACTCTAAGTTATTACAACCGTTTCAGAGCTATGGCTGACCAGGCAGAGGAAAGCCTAACTGACCAGGAGGTGATTGTCTGCTTCAACTCCTGACTGAGGTTCGAACAGTTAATCTATGAACTTTCTGCCAGGTAGCCTAAGTCAAAATTCGATTCATATAATGTGGCTTATGCCATAGCCATGGCAGAAGAGAAAAGTAAGAAGAGGTCTGAAAAACCGGAGGCAGTTGCAGCTGGTACCAACCAGGTTTCCAACGGGAGTAATTATAAGGGAAAGAACAGGACTCGGGCTACTGAAAAAACCGAGGTCTTCACCCCACTCACTAAACCTATCACGGATATCATGCAATTGGTGAACATACCAGATCCCCGACCACTCAATGAAAGAACAAAGTATACCCGTGACACCTCCAAGTATTGTGCCTTTCACAAGGACCACTGTAAAAGTACCCAAACCCGGTTCATAAAAATACGTTAATTCACACTTTCTAGATTAATGAGATTTTTTGGGACTGTCTGGACCATTCAAAATTAAAGTATATTAAAAAAACGTTAGAACATGTTAAAAATATTACTTTCCAAAAAATATGCGATTTTCGGGACTGTTCCGACATTTATTCAGACAGTTAATTTAAAAACTGTCAAAATTCGGATAAAATGACGAAACAATGATAACTCGTCATAAAAGTCTCCCCAAGGGTCAAATCAGTGTCAAATCACGTCAGAGTGTAAAATGACCAAAATACATTCAGGCTGAAAGTTACGCCAGCCGACCTGTTTTACTAGCTTAACCAGCAAGTCGTCCAAAGGTCAAATCAATAAATCAAAATGCCCAAAATGCCCTCAAACTGAAAGAAAGGCCGGCCGGCCTTTTTTACAAAATTACAGCCTATAAATACAGCCTCAAATTTCAGTTTTAACCCAACAAAATTTTCACCCTCCAGCCTTTTTACCTCGTTTCCAGTGATTTAGCCTCCTCTAAAAGTCTCGGAAACTGTCTCGGTTTGCGTGAAAATCTCGTTTTTCCTAAACAAACCATAATCCAAACACTTTTCGTATCCAAATTATGAACCCTCGGAAGATAGAGCCAACAACCAAGTATTGATAAACTCTCCTTCTCAATCTAAATTCTCATCTTTTTTACTTTCTTCTCGTCATTCTATTCCGACCACATTTGTCAAAATGTAGACATTACGTTTGTCTCTGAGTCAAGAAATGACCCTCTCTCTATTACCGTCCGAATCGTTTGATTCATTGATCGTCTTTTACCGTCCGAATCGTTTGATTCGTTGATATTGTCATTTCATTAAATGTCATTTACGTATGATTCGTTGATCGTCCTTTACCATCCGAATCGTTTGATTCGTTGATACTGTCATTTCAATACTGTCATTTACCGTCCAAATCGTTTGGTTTGTTGATTGCATTTACTTTTAAAATTTGAGTCAAGAAATAGACTTGTCGATCGTCATTTCATTACTGTCAATTACTTTAAATGTTCTCTTTACTATCATTTTATCAAAAAAGGGTAACGTTATAATGTCCGATTCTTATCAAAAATGCCCCTCATTTCAAAACCCGCCATTTAAACTTATTTTCAAGTAATACACACACACACACACATGCACAAATTTCGAGAAAGGTAGAAAGACTCGTCAATACGAGGCGTTTTGGGTGAGCACAATTAATCTCCTCCCGAGGTGTAACGTGACCTCCGAACCTAACAATCTCTATTAAAAGGCCTTTTCAAAGTTTTGGCTCATAATAAAAACGGTGTGGCAACTCTCTTTTTTTTATTGAAATTCAAACCGCTTGTTGCTTTCGCGATTTCGAGCAAAGCCGACGCGTCCGGGCCCCATTTCAGATCAGGGGTAATTTCAGTTGGTGACTCTGCTGGGGACATTTAACATGTTTTCTTAAAACTACTTTTGTTTAAAAAACATTTTGTGGGTCAAACTTTCGTTTACACTTTCTCACTTTTTTGCGCGTGTGTGTTTTCTTCTCATTTTTGTAATTACTTGCTTTCTTTCTAAAAAAAAAAAAGAAATGTTAAACAACTCCGGTTTTCAAAACATTGGACTGTTTTAAAAAATGTGTTGTTTTTCGCATTTTTTTTAAAATCATAAAATGCTTTGTGCATATATGTTCGTAAGTTGGTTTTCGTGCAATATTTTGAACTGCTCATAAATTCTTTAAAACACATTTTGAAAATCTCTGTTTTACTCAGAAAAAGAATTTAGTGACCGCACACTACGCGCACTGTTACCATGTATACTTGCACACTACAACCCTTAACCTGGGTTGACCGTTCAGCTGCAACTTGAAGGTCTTCATTATGCCTCTCTCGTGCGCACGGGGCCATCCCAAACAGCCTATCCTCGCCCGTGTAACCATGTACTCTTTGTGTCCCACTTCGTCCAAGACCTTGGTTGGTTTTTAGCTTAGTTCGTGTCATAAAGCCTAAGTGTATATTCTTACACAAATCTTCCTCACAAGTCAAAACTTAAAAGTCGAGATCAAAGGTCGTTTCTCGACCCGGAGTCCTAGCTTTTAGCTTTGACTTTGACGCAGAACCGTGTTAAAAATATACCCAAAGGTTTAATGTGACGCAATGTCATTAAACCTTTAAACGTATGAACCATGCCAGTCACAACTTGGCCAACACCAAAAGCTAAGGCCTCTCGCGAAAGCGAGTCAAAGAGAGGTCATGCCGAAATTTTTGACACGATTTATGCCTTAACTCGAGGATGTTGACTTTGACCGTGACCTGTATGGCATATGCGTCAAAAGTTTCCATGACCAGCTAGTCCCTGAGTTCACTTTTCCTTTTTGTCAGTGGAATCTGCTTGCCCTATAGGACCCTCTCTCGGGATTGTCCGTCCCGGGAAGGCAATGTACAGGTGAAAAATGAGGGGTCTATGGACATAGTGTCGGGATCCACTGATTAAGGACCTAGAATAGTTGCGAAAAAGAAGAACAATTTTTTCTGACCAGTTAGGATTCTGAGAAAACGTGTTTTAAGTAATCTTAAGCAATAAATGCACATTGCACGAGCCCAAAGCCTTAAGCCAAATACCTCTTCCGAAACCTAAGTCCTACCTTTCGTTCCCTCCAGCAGTGGTATAGAATCCTAGGTCACCGTCTCTTCAGCATTACAGTTACGGAATCATCAGATAGTTCCTCAGTTTCCTCAGTTCCTACAGTCGAATTTTCCGAAATGTCAGACTCATCGAGAAATTGTAACGGGAATGGAACCCCGCCACCATCAAACGACATGACATTAGAAGAAGCCATTCGGGCCTGTGAGGTCCACAAGAAACAGAAAGAAGATCAGCAGAACTTCATGATACAGATCCTGAATGAGCGAGGCATAACAGTTATTCCCCGATTAGATGGTACCTTCGATTTAATCGAGGACGACGATCCTCCCCGATCAGCTCCCCAAACCTTCAACCAAGTTCCTCCGCCTTCGAACTACGGAACTCCTTCAACTCAAGGAAATTGTAACGACCCTAAAACTAGGCACTATTTTGATCACATGTTGAGCACGTGTATGTGTGTGTGTCGCATCTCATTTCATGCATTGCATTATATTTGTGAGTATTATGTGTTAATTTTAATATTTTAATAACTTATTTGATATTTTAAGTATTTTAATAAATAAAATGTAATTATTTAATGACTAATTGAAGCTAATAGGAGTTGTGTAGTTGAATTTGTAACGGCCCGAGCCCGCAGCCCGACCCGCTACGTAGGCACCACACACTGGCCCACTAAGCACCTCCTCAATTGGGTCAACCACATTCCATCACAGGCCTCCAAAAGTCCAATGGATGATTTGATGCTTAGTAGTAGTGCATGAGCCTTCTATATATCACACTAAATTTCCACATATTTTCGATGTGGGATGAGGGATATCACACGTAGATCTTTAACGATTGAACCTCTCCAAATTACTTGTTCTTACTTTCGCACTTTACTTTGATGTTCATAATTGTTCTTACTATATTTACTTGTTGGATCTTAGGTTCAATATATTTGGTTGCATTGTGTATGTGTTGAAATTGTTGGTGTAATGCCCTAGGCTTTAGTTATGTTTAACTTAAAACCGTTATGTATCATCTTTATCGTTTATTATAAAAAAAGTTTATTATTTGATTATTATATATTTTGCATATTTATCGTAATAATCTCGGTCCCTAATTATTAAGTGAATAACTAGTATAAATGTTAATGGATAATCATACGATGATTATATGCATAGAGATGCACATTAAATTTATGGGTACTTGTTAGTGGGTATGAGATTTATGTCAAGGTCAAATGTCATAATTAAATCTCATATGGTCACTTTATTTAGTCCCTAGACCTGAGATTATCATGACCTTACATATGATGAAAGTTATGTTTGATTTTAGTCAAACGATATCTTAACACGATATTTATAAAGGCTATCTTTGGCATGATCAGATTCATGATGGGAAGGATGATAAGTCAAGATGGAATTTGTCCCTCGAAAGAGAGATGTTTTGCTTGGGCCCCTCAATGAGTGATAATGATGAAAGTGTATGGCCATACCCCAATGTGATTGGACTATCATTATACTCAATATCGAGAAAGCATTGAACAAATACAAGTTGACATGGACCATGACTTGTGTTCAGTATAACATCGTGAAACAAAGGGAGAAATGGAAGTGTACCATTGGAAACGTGAACTCTTACGTTATATTAATTGGGTAGACATAATGGCTTGCTAGAGTCCGCTTATGTTTTATGAGGGTTGATTTGATCGGACTCATTGCCAACATAATATAATCATATTGGGTCACACACAATTGGAATGAATTAGTTAAACCAAAGGAAGAAATGATTGAGAGTTCCTGCATATGGCATAGTGGGTCGTGCGACGGACCTTGCCAACTGGCAAATGTCGTCGCGTGACATAACTTGCCACAGAGGCGGTTTACAGACTGTTTCCTAATAAGATTAGGAAACAAATACTAATACTAACGTAGTATAAATTTGAGGTCTGTGAACCCTATTTGCTAGCCGAATTTTCTAAGGAAAAATCACAATAAAGGTTTCTCAATATTTTTTCTAGAGTTTAAGGATCTAACAATCCTCAAGAACCGTTCTTGGTTCATTCAAAGGTGTGGATACTACTAGAGGGTCTTCGCTCGTACGATGATCAAGGCCTAGAGTTCGAATCTGAAGATTCAAGTTTTTGAAGATCGAAGATTGTGATTCAAAATCACACTAATAGATTGTTCGATAGCTCAAGAACGGAAAGCAATTAAGGTTGATAAATTCTATCTCATAGGAATTCAATTTAATCATATAGAACGGATCTTAGGGATCTTGGGTTTTGTGTTATTTAGATGCTAATTCCACTGCGCATGGACCCATAAAACCCAACAGTGGTATCAAAGCCCCGTTCGTATGGTTAAGTTTGAATTAACATGCTAGAAAAGTGATATAAATTGTTTATATGTTCCTTGCATGTTTTGTATGCGGTAGAATTTTTAATTGTTTATGTGAAACAATTTGAAAAATCGTTTTCTGATTATGTTGAATTAAATCTTTTAAAAGGTTGTTTATATGATTTAATTGCTTTATGATTGGAATTGATTGAAGTTCAGAAAAATTGCCAAACTGGCAACTCACGTCGCGCGACAGAGTTGGCCATGGGCAGTCAGATGGGCTCGTCTGGTCGCGCGACGGATCAGGCCGTCTGGAAGTTTCTGTCACGCGACAGACTTTGCCTGATCTGGGCAGAATCAGTTTGTTGATTTTTCCTGCTAATCTGTGATTATGTTTATAATCTGATATGTTTCTGTATTAATCTGGTTGCTATAAATTTCTGGAAATTAAATTTATAGGGCTATGCTAGATTAATTCATTGTTTATGCATGCTTAATTAATTTAAATGTGATTTTAATTAATTGTTGCGATGCATGAATTATATGTTCTTATGTGTTAAGAGTTTTGTTAGATGTTTAATTGAAACATTGAATTGTAATTTCCTGAATGTTTAAATTGAAACATTAAAATTTTGTTCTCTGATTGTTTATGAGAAACAAGTCAATTTACGCAAAATTTAAAGGAATCTGATTGTTTGTGAGAAACAAGTCAGTATGCAAAGTATTGATTATGTTGCAAATCAATCTGATATTGTATTTGTATATGTCAAGGAGAGTTCTGTCGAAGGAAAGGTTTGGTACTTAAGCAGTTCTTGTGGCTCACCTATTTTCATGGGAACTTACCTGGTGTACATTATAATTATCTTTGTTGATATGCTTATAATCTGCTTTAAAGAACCTTCATTTAACTTTTAAGTTATTTATGCCAATCCATGATTAAAACACTTGAGACCACTCGGATAGTTTTGGGTGGGTTTGCCATAGCAAGGTACTTTGATTCTATTCGTTGTGCGAGAAAGATGAGGAAATGGTGGTTCCTATACGTTTAAAGTGGATGAACTTAATTGGGTTATCAAAATGGTTTTGGACCCAATGCATAAGATGAGATTAAAATATGCTTAGACATATGATGTCTTAAATAAATCTCATAAAAGATCTAAGAGTCATATACGATATGATTGATGTTTTCTACCTAATTAATTTTAATCTTGAGCAGTGCGCCATAGCGTACTTGAGATTAAATTAAAGTTGGATCTTAGCCCATTAAATGTATATTATGCTTATTTGCATTGGAAGGTGTATAATTTAGTGGGAGTATTTGTGAAATACATGATTTTCTCTTAGATGATAAATGTGTTGATATTGATATGTGTTCATATAGTCTGCATATTTTGTTGTAGAAGTAGAATTACACAATAAATTGCGATTTGTCCTTATGAAGGACAAAGTTCGAAAGGAACGGTACGGATAATTCTGATTGGATCAGATGCCTAAAGAATGGTTCTTAGGAAAATGTGTACGTTCTTGATGAATCCATTCCTGCTGAACCTACTGCAAATGTTGCAAAGGGCAAATAAGGAGCAACATTAGAAACATGTTGATGATTCTAATAATATTGCTTGCCTTATACTTGCCACCATGTTTAAAGGCTCTTATGAAGAACCTTGAACATATGAAAGTTACTTTTGTTCTAGCACAACGCACAAAGGAAATGTTTCAAGTGCAAGCTAGGCAAGAGAGGTTTGATTGTGTTAATGGTTAACACAAGAAAGAGGTTTAAAAGGAAACACAAAGTAGGTAAAGCAAAGGTTGCTAAACCTAGGGCAAAAGTTGCCAAAGCCGATGAGGCTAAACCTAAAGTGTCTCAAAAGGATGCATTTTGCTACCATTGTAATGAGATTTTCATTGGAAGCAAAGTTGCAAGGCTTATTAGGAAGGCCTAAAAGGTGAAGAAGGGAAATATGATTGCTACTACTTCAAGTATCTATATGATAGATATTTTCCTTTCGACTTCTTGTTCTTGGGTATATGATACCGGATATGGATCCCACATTTGTTTAAATGTGCAAAGAATAAAGAATAGAAAGCTACTCAAAGAAGGTAAATTAAACCTATGCGTGGTAATGAAGCAAGAGTTGTTGCATTAGCCATAGGGACTTATGAAGTCAAATTACCTAGTGAACTAGTACTTGTTCCGAATAAATATTACTATGTTCCGGATTTGGGTAGGAGTATTATTTTCGTTTCTTATATGGATGATGAAGGATATAATTTTCTTATTGAGAATAAGAAGTTTTATATTTATTTAATGATATGCCTTATTGTATTGCATATGTCATTGAATGGTCTTCATATTCTTGATGATGAGAAACAAAATAATATTGAAGATATCTATAATATAAATGGGAAATTTAAACCAAATAATATGGACAACGCGTTCATATGGCATTGCCGGCTTGGTCAGATAAATAAGAAACATATATCTAAACTCCATTAACATGGATTGTTAGACTCATATGACTCTGAATCATTTGAGGAATGTGGATCTTGTTTATTGGGATTATTGATCAAACCACCCTACACTAAGAGTTGTGGGAGGGTTAGTGACTTATTGGTCATTATACATGAGATGTATGTGGACTATTAAGCAGCATTGCTAGGGGAGGATTTTGGTGTTTCATCACATTCACCGATGACTTATTTAGATATGACTATGTCTATCTGATAAGTCCAAAGGTGAATCGTTTGAGATGTTTCGAACATTTCAAGATGAAGTACAAAACAACTTGGCAAAACTATTAAGTACTTCAATTAGATCGAGGTGATGGATATTTGAGCCAAGAGTTTGACAATCATCTCAAAACTGTGAAATCATTTCAGAGTTGACTCCACCCGGAACACCACATTATATGGTGTGTCTATAGGAGGAATTGAACCTTGTAGAACATGGTTTGTTCGATGATGGGTCAAGTTGACTTTCCTATTTCCTTTTAAGGATATGCATTAGAAATGATGCGGTTACACTGAATCGAGTCCCTACTAAATCGGTTCCTAAGGCCCCACATGAGATGTGGTATGAAAGAAGACTTAGTTTGTCTTTCTAGAAGATTTGGGTTTGCAAAGCTTATAAGAAGAGACTTGTCTCTGATAAGTTAGCACCAGATCTGACAAGGTTATTTTTGGAAATTAATCTTACAACCGCAAAGAGAACAAAATGTTTGTTGCTCTGTACGATTCGTTTCTTGAAAAATAATTTCTTAATAAAGAATCTAGTGGGAGTAAAATTAATCTTGAAGGAGTTCAAAAACCGAAAAATAACATGGAACCAAGAGTAGAGATGGAACCAAGGTCACAAAGAGTTGTGGAGCCGGTTCAATATGCACAAGTCCATCGTAGATCGGATAGGTTACGATCCGAACTCAAGAAATATTGATTTTTCGTATCGGAAAGTAATAAAGTAGAAGTCATTGAGAATGACGATCCTACTTCCTATCTTGAGGCGATGTCCACTCCTAATTCAGATAAATAGTTAGGAACCATGGAATCCGAATTACAATCCATGTTTGATGATCAAGTTTGGAACTTGATTGAGCTACCTGAAGGTGTAAAAACTAAAGAGTGCAAGTAGGTCTTCAAGACCGACATGGATGGGAAGGTGTATACTTTCATGACTAAGGATTGTAGCTAAGGGATTTAGGCAAATTCATAGTATTGACTATGTTGAAACCTTTTCGCCAGTTAAAATGTCGAAGTCTATTAGAATTTTAATTGCCATTATCGCATATTATGACTATGTGATATGACAAATGGATGTCAAACGGCTTTCTTAAAATGGAAAGATTATTAAGGATGTGTATAGCACACAACCCGAAGTTTTGTCGATCCAAGAAATTTTAATAAAGTATGCATGTTGCAAAGATCCATGAGATGGGTTGAAGCAAGCTTCAAGGAATTGGAATCTTCATTTTGATAAATCAGTCAAAGAGTTTGACTTTATCAAGTACGAAGATGAACCTTTGAAATTACCCGGATTTCGCGCGCGGCGAATGGCGGTTGTCTTTCGCGGGGGGTTGGTGTCTGAGACCTCGCTTCATGGGAAGGAAAAAATGAGGAGTCACCACGCGGTTTTTGTATTTTGAGCCCAAACGTTGAGAAACGGCTTTTGAAAATGGTGTCGTTTTTATTGGTAGCAAAAACTTAGGAAAAGGCTTTGAAAATAGGGGATCATTTTTAGTGGTAGCAAAAACGAGTAAAAAGCTTTTTAGTACCAGAGATTGTTAGGTTCGGAGGTCACGTTACGTTTCGGGAAGAGCATTACGAGATCACCCGAAACGCCTCATATGACGAGTCTTTCTACCTTTCTCGAAAACGTGTGTGTGTGTGTGTGTTTTTGAAATGGGGGCTTGAATGACAAGCTTAATCTTGGTTTGGATGTCAAACGTTGATTAGGTGACTTTGAAAAGGCGAACGTTTGAATGACAAACGTCGGTTTTAAGACGGAAATGAGCGTTTGTGTGGCAAACATCGATTTTGAGTTTGAAAAAAGAGTTCGAATGACGAACTTTTGGTTTTGAGCCGGGCGAGTCATTGTTAACGATTTTTACGGGAAAAATACGTATTAAATGATTTTAAGTGTCAAATGGCGGATTTTAGTTTGAAGATGAGCGTTTGGAGGCCAAACGTCATTTCACGCGTTTTGAAAGAGAGTTCGAAGGACGAACTCCGGTTTTGAACCGGGCATTACATTGTTAACGATTTTTACGGGAAAAAAGCGTATTAAATGATTTGCGATCAATGAATCGGGTTGCGACTCGGACTTAGAAAAGTAAATACTATCACGATCCAAACGGGTCGGACTTGTGAATGGCAGTATTTAAAGCAGTATCAACGAGGCCAATCGGCTCGAAATTGTAAATGACGATCAACGAGGCCAATCGGCTCGGAATTGTAAATGACGATCAACGAGGCCAATCGGCTTGGAATTGGTAAATGACGATCAACGGATCGATCGATCCGGAATTGGTAAATGACGTAAAAGTAAACGGAACGGGGTCGGAACGCCGTTTTAACCCGTGATTACTTCTCTTACGGAAAGAGAAGAGGATCGAGGGGCTAAAACGTATCGGACCCCGTTAGACGGAGGCCTCTACATTTCAATAACGTTGTTCGAAACGGTTGTAGCGATTGGCGCGTAAACCGAGATGAAACAAGAGATTTAGAGAGAGGGAGTTATACCTATGGCTAGGGTCGACTCCTTTGACTCGAAAGGTGTGTACGGGACATGAAAATTAGTTCGAAAGGGTGTTTCGAAGTGATGAGGGGCGTATTTGATTGAAATACGGAAGTTTCACGCGAATCGAGGTAAACGGGAGCTCGGGAAGGGGTGAAATCAGTTTGGACCGTGAGTGAGGTGATTTTTGGGTGAAAAATGTTCCTCCTTTTGGCTTTGACAGCCACTTCTATTTATAGGTGAAAATTGAAGTAGGAGTCCGGACGGACTTGGACTGTTTTTCAGGGTTTTGGGGTATTTTGGAATTCTGAGGGGCTTACTGGCAATTTCAGGAAATTTGCACAGGGAGTTCGGCCGGACTTTGACTGAAATCCAGGAGTATTTTGGTCTTTTTAGCTTGATTTGTGATTGAAAGGTGACGAGAGGGCTGTGACATGGCTGCCACGTGTCCCATGACTCACCCTTTATGTGGGAGTTCGTTCCCCGGTCCCGGTTTTGTCCGTTTTTTAAAATAACAGTCCGGAAAATGTCTGAAATGCCCCCGAAAAGTGCCGAAAAGTGCGTTTTTCAGGGAAAGCCGTACTTTTACGTGCGATGACACGTGTTAAGTACGTTTCGACGTCAGGATGGATGGGGCAGTCCCGGGACGTCTCATTGGCATGGCAACGGGGAGTTTAACGAGTTTCGGTTATCCTGGAGCGGGCCAGTTAACGGATTTCGGTTAACTTTCTAACGGATTTGGACGATCCGAATTTGGGTACTTACAGTTAACCCCTCAGCGACGTCTCCTCCGAAGGAGGTGGGGTCGTTGAAAAAAGATAAGGATCCAAATCGGGATGCCTTACTTTGAAAGAGACACAGGCGGTCGAGTGTTTGGACCACTTAGAGAAAGGATTCCTACGTATCCCGAGCGGGAATCAAGCCAATCGTAGTTCGTAGGTGCAAGGAGCCGCGCGTGGGGACCTTGACCTGAGCGAGACTCTTAGGAGGCGTCTGAACCTGGGATTCCTGAAACCTTCGAGGGCGTGTGGCGCCTCAAACCGTAGCTGCTGATACTGACGAGGGCGTGTGGCGCCTCAAACCGGAGTTGTTGGAGCTTACGAGGGCGTGTGGCGCCTCAAACCGGAGTTGCGAGGATACGTTTATCCTGATATGAAGGCGTTCGTGCCTTGGGTACTGGGCTTATTGCGGCTGCCAGGTTTATCCTGCTGGGGATAGGGCGGTAATGATGAGAACGGTTGTGTTAAACTGGCGTTATTAACAACTCGGAAGGATCGACGTTTCTTCTTTAGAATCCTGCTGGGGATGAGCATTCGGGCTTACCTTGATGGCCGAAGAGGGATTGTAGTGCGGGCTTATTGCAGCTGCCGCTGAGGTGGGATGATCGGGCTTACGACTTACGGCCGGGGAGATGAATGTTCACTTGCTGAAGTGAAAAGATGTTCGGGCTTACGAGGACGTCCGAAGAGGGATTGTTGCAAGGCGTTCATGCCTTGGGGTTCGGGCTTATTGCAGCTGCCGGGGAGGTGGGACGATGGTGAAAACCAACGGGAAAATTTAACGTCGGGAGACGGAATCCTAACTGGAATGTCCGGAGACATGATTGAGCGTTTGAACGTCAAACGAAAACTGGGAATCGAATTTAACGTCTGGAGACGGAAATGCAACTGGAATGTCCGGAGACATGATTGAGCATTTGACTGTCAAACATCAACTGGGATTGAATTTAACGTCTGGAGACGGAAATGTAACTGGAATGTCCGGAGACATGATTGAGCGTTTGACTGTCAAACGTCAACTGGGATTGAATTTAACGTCTGGAGACGGACGTTAGTGAAAACTAACTGGGAATTTAACGTCTGGAGACGGGCGTTAGTGAAAACTATTTGGGGGAAATTTTACACTTTTGGGGGCCAAAAGTGGTAAAATTGGAACTGCCAAAAGTTGAGGGGCTGAATCGGTGAGTGCTTTTGATTTTCTGCATTTGATAGTAGCATTCTGTAAATGTTGCATCTGCACTTTCTGTTCGTCTTCTGATGACCTTCCTGGTTCGCAGGTGTCTGGCCGTACGTACAACGACGCTATGAGGCTGGTGGACGGGTGGGCCGCCTACGCTAGGAGGCTCGTGAAGTTCATGCGGTGCAGTTCCCGGAGGAGCGTGGATGTCCGTGAGCGGGGGCCGTCTAGGCCGAGAAGGTTCCCTCGCTCCCACTTGAGTGGTGGGGAGGACTTTGCACAGGGATTTGGCCAGTTCGCGGGCGGAACGGCTGGATTTGGAGCTCCTTCTTCTGCGCACTCGGGGCACGAGAGGGGAGAGTCTTCGAGTTTGCTTACTCCGAGGAGGCCTTTTGCATATTCCCGCTTGGAGGAATTTGGCGAGTTCCTGTTTGCGGCAGGTCAAGCAATGCGGCGAAGCGGTGCGTCGAGTGCTCGGATGACGAAGCGGGACTCGGAGTAGTCATTTTCTGCTTTCTTTCTCTTTTTTGTATCGTCCGAACGATTTGATTTGAAGCTGTATTCGAAAAAGGCGCCCAGGTGGGGCGGGAACACTGTACTTCGCACATTTATTATGTGATCACCTTCATTATTTTTCGTCAAATAAGGAAGTAGGTTAATCAAAAATAAATAAAATGAGAAATGCATTAAAAATTGAACGGGTCAAAAATTAAGCCTATATGCACTGATTATTAATTATTTGCACTGTTGCACGAGCTCGGGGCGGAAGAGATATTGGCTTTGGTTGAATGAAACCAGGGGCAGCACGCAAGTTTCACAAGGATGAACAGGGAGTTGTTTGGAAATGTTTCCAATTCAGGAGCGAGTAGGCTGCGAAGTTGACCAAGTCAAGCTGCGGAGAGTCCGGCCGGACTAGGAGTGAATTTCAGATTCTTTAAATTGCGGTTTCGGCTTTGCAATTGATTAAGAAGCTGCGCATTGTTTTTGATCATTACATTTGAATTCTCTCAAACTTCCAAGGTTTCCTTCATTTTTATGGCTCCCTTTCCCAAGTTACGAGTCTCGGATGCAAGAGTGATATTTGGACGGCTTTCGGTCGTGGAGTACGAAACCACACGAGGCGGAAACAAAGGGTTTCGAAGGCATTACGGGATTAAATCTGTTTGGGCTTTGAAGGAGCTCATGCAGATTAGGATCTTTTGAGAGCCGCGTCTCGCTTACAGGACGTGCGGAGGAATGTATACGACTTTTCGTACAACGAGAGTCATCCTACGTTTGAAGATTTTCGGAGCCATTGCAGGAGGACTGAGGCAGAACGGCTAGATTCTTCCGTATCTTTGGTGGCATAGCGGCTGTTGTTTAGAAAGCTAGTGTCTTTGTTTGGTATCTCATTTGGAAGCATACGGGATCTTTGTCTGAGGATCTGCGATTATGTTGACATTTCGGGGCCCCCAGAAAGATTTGCAAAAGGCGAGGAAGCATCTTTTCGTGGGGACGCGTTGCTCTGTGCGCGATTGCTACTCTGTTCACGTTCACGTCTCTGGGTGTGTGCCATCCACGGTGTCTTTGGACTTGGTGAGCGATGCTTGGGAAGCGAGGAGACATCGTGCCGTGGTTTTGGGCGAGACATTCACAGGCGCATAGGTCGGATGGCGGCCGTGGCCGTACATGTGGGGAGGAGTCCCGCTATGCTTACCGTGGTTAAGAGAGGCTGAGATGATGCACGAGGTGCCGATGTCTTGTGACGCTTGGTCCTTCTCTTGGCGTCCTACGGTGATAGGGGCGATCGAGGGCTGGAGCTACGGATGGCCGGACTCCGCACGCATCTCTTGCGATGGTGGGTTCCCCCATTTGGAAATTCTGAACTTGTCGGTCCGCTCGGGGAGAAATCATTGGTTGTCGGAGTGCGGGGCTGTCTCGAGACGTCTTTCTATATTCCATTGTTGGTTACTGCGACGATGCAGTGGAAGCGAGGTGCCCTTGACCGGGTTTGAGGATTATCTTTGCTACCTTCGAGGTGGGATCTCTGCGGATGGAAGATCCTTCGACGCTATTGCTTTCACACGGTGGTGGCAATGCACGTCACTTTCTGCCCGGGGTTCTCTTTCGCGGAGAGAGTGCACATTACTGTCTCAGTGAGTATACGGGCCCAGTATGAAGAGTGTATGGGGAGGACACGAGATGTCTATTTTGTGGAGACGGAGTGAGAGCTGTTGGGTGTTGATCACTGGGCAGCTCGACCTTGAGAGGGCAAAGCCGAAATTTAACCACAGGAATTATCTTGCGATGCCATGGCTGGTGATTATGAGACAAATGCTGATCGGGAGGCCAATCAAAGCCTTTGTTATGATGGCTCGAAGCTGAGGCGGCTCGAGACGGAAGCTAGAGAAAGGGCTGCGTTGATAGCTACGAGGCTTGGCGGAGGCGTTAGGAAGGATCCACGAGCCGAGGTAGAAGGCTGCTAGGAATATTTCTGCGAAAGGTGAAGAACACTCGCTAGGGGGAAAGGGAAGGGGAAGAAGGATGAAGGACCAAGTACGGGAAACTAGGTTGACCTTCTTTGACAGTATCCACCCATTGTCATTGCGGACACATTAACTGATTAATGTTTTATTGTAGTTTTGCTAGCGTGTAGCGAGTCAAGAGTTGACCGTGCTTGAACTCATCAAAGACTGTTTTAACCGTAATGAATTTGTAGGTTAAATGAAAAGAGTTTTTCGAAACACAAGCAATTGATGCTTATTGTATATATTTTTTTGTTTTTTAGACTGAACCAATGATGAATGCCTACATTCCCCTTTTACAATTGGACTAAGGGGCTCAGGTCACCGTAGTTCGACACTTTAGGTGAATTTGAGAAAAACAAAGACAAAAGAAGTGCGACCCTGTTTTTTACCTGGATCATTAGCGGGAATGTATCCAGTTGGGTATTACTCTTTTAGCACTTTAATTTTACTGAGAGGTGGTGTATGGGGAAGGAGAGTTGACTCGTGCTCTTCCTCGAACGAAGTATCTGCGGAGCTTGCTTCCGTTCACGGGGTTAACGAAAGGGTTTCCGTCCAAGTCTGCTAGCTTCATGGCTCCTCCGGAGAAGATTCTTTATACCACGAACGGTCCTATCCAGGTAGGCTCCCACTTTCCGAGGGGATTGGTCTGCGTAGGAGGCTTTTCCTTTAGCACCAAGTCGCCTTCTCTGACGTCTCGGATCTTGACTTTCCTATCGAATGCTCGGGCCATTCTGCTCTGGTAGGCTCGAGTGTGCTCCATGGCTTTCAACCTGAGCTCGTTGAGTAGAGCAAGTTCGTCGTGACGGCTCTGTAGCCATTCGACTTCATTGATCCCATTTTCCAAGAGGACTCGGAGGGATGTAATTTCCAATTCCACGGGTAACATTGCTTCCATTCCGTAGGTAAGCGCGAATGGAGTCTCCCCTGTGGCGGTTATAACTGATGTTCGGTATCCCCAGAGGGCTAAATGTAGCTTTCGGGCGGCCCAGGCCTGCGAGTTGTCATTTTTCGATTATCATGGCGAGAGTCTTGTTGGTGCCTCTACTTGCACCATTGGTTTTGTGGTACGTAAGGAGATGACTTGTGACGTGTGACTACGGGTCGGTCAGTAGTTGGTCACAATCTCCTTCGAAGTGGGTCCCATTGTCGTATATGATCTCGTTGGGCACTCCGTATCGGCACATGATGTTCTCTCGGATGAACTCGACCACCTTCTTAGAATTCAGTACCTTGTATGATCTGGCTTCTACCCATTTGGTGAAGTAGTCGACTGCGACTAGAATGAACTCGTGACCATTGCTCCCTGGTTGAGTGATCTTGCCGATGACTTCGATTCCCCATGTGGCGAAAGGCCGTGGTGTAGTCATGCGATAGAGTTCATGAGGAGGGATGTGATTGAGGTTGGAGAGCCGTTGACATTTGTCGCGGCTTCGGACGAACTAGATGCGATGCATTTCCATTGATATCCAGTAGTATCCCACTACGAAGGATGATACGTGTCAATGCTCGGGCGTTCATATGCGGACCGCGAGTTTCCATTGTGAACCGTTCATTAGCTCGGCGCTTTTTCTTTGTTTACACAGAAGGAGTGGCCCTTGGTGGCGCTTCTTGTGCAACATACCCCCGAATGACGAAATGGGATGCCAGGCGTTTTAATGCCATCATGTTTTTGGCTTTGATCCCTTCTTTGTATTTTCCATCTTCATTTGTGAAGGAAGCTTCTCCGCTTTGGAAGTGCTGGTAAATACGATTGTACCGAGGGTTCGTCGATCGTTTCTTTTTCTTTTTCGATCTCACAGCAATAGGCGGGTGTTTCCCGTCTGCCTATTACGAGGGGTTTTACTTGCTTTCCCATCGGGAATTTCGACAAGAGGCGAGGTTGCCGGGGCGTACGAAGCGGTTCCTGTCTCTTGGCAAATAATGAAAAGAGATGTCCTTGAACTGAGCAATGAAGCTCCTCCCATGTACGCGTGGTACTTTTGGAGACGGAATCTACCGTCTTCCATTTGTTGGACACTTGATTGATGATCAATTTGAGTCTCCATATAAATCCTAGCTGCGAGATGTTGCGCTCGGCGGCTTCCAGACCTTGCGCGGGCTGACTTAATTTGCATTGTTGGTTGCTTGAAATTCGGCTTGATAGCTATGGGAGTATGCTCGTCCTTGGGATCGACAAGGAGCATTCCAATACCATTCCCCTTCTTGTTGGCTGCCCCATTGAAGAAGATTTGCCGGCGGTTTCATTATTTGTCAGTGAAAAGATTCCGTCGTCCGGAAATTGCGGATCGGGACCACTTAGGTTCACTACTCCGGGAAGTCGGCGGTGATCTCGCCATGGCCCTACTCTACCTGCCCTTTGTTGATTTTACGACCATATGCTTGATGCCGGGCGCTCAGCGGGGAAGAATGACCACTTGGCTAGCCGCATTAGCCCGATGTGGGATGGCTTGTCAAAGAGATATATCGGGCCAGGATCCACTTTAGAGACGGGGGGCACCGAATGCGGCGCATGCAGTGTTTCGGTTTCCCGACTACCCATGCAAGAGCGGTACAAGTTTTCTTTACGATGCTTTGAGTAGCGGAGTTCACTTCCTTGAAGCTTCCGGCTTATAAGCAAATTGCATACTCAACCTTGGAATCTTTACTGGCTCTTGTACCGGCATTGCTCACGATTAGCGTGTACATTGCATCGGATACGGGAGTAGTGGCTTGTCTTCATGTGGCGGAGCACGAAATTGGGGGATTACGCCCAAGTAGGTGCTTGATCTTCTCAGAAACTGGCCCAGCACTCGGAGTCCCATTTGATGTCGGCACTCTTATCCATCAGTTTAGGCATGGGCTCGGAGAGAGATGTCAAGCTGATTTGATGAAACGTGATGTCTTGAAGTCTTCCCGTGAAGCTCTTCCAACACGTCGGGAGTTTGAGGCGGCTTCATGTCGATGATGGTCTTGATTTTCTTGGGATCGGCTTCGATACCTCTTTGCATGGCCATGTACCCCGGTACCTACCTTGCCGCGAACGACGCCGAAGGGTGCACTTTGCCGAGTTGAGCCTCGCTGGAGTATTTTACGAATACATTTGAAGAACTTTCTCAGAATGTCATGTGTTGCATGTCTGATCCCCAGAGTGGATGATCATGTCGTCGACATATCACTTCGATTTCTTTGTGAATCATGTCATGGAAGAGGGTCAGCTATTGCGGCCCGTTAGTAAAAGTAACCCCGAGTTCTGCGGACCGAGCAGCGTGTAGGTATAACAAGATGAGTCCCATGGAGTGCGTGAAAGGCGATGCCTTGGCTTGATCCTCCTCGGAGACATTTTGATACGGTTGCTTATCCGGCCCGAACCCGTCCACCGAAGGACTTTACTTCGAAAGGTGTAGTGGTGTCGACCGGCATGTCGATGTTAGGCAATGGGAAATCATCTTTAGGGGCTGGCCTTGTTGAGATCCCGGAAATCCACACGCAAGATCCGACCTTTCCATTGGCCTTGGTGACCATCACGATGTTGGAGAGCCAAGTCGGGTACTCAATCACTCTAATGAAACCAACTCGGAGCATTTTCTCAATTTCTTCTTTAACTTGCAAGGACCACTCTGGCTTGATCTTGCGCAGCTTACGTTTGGGACAAAGGCTTGGATTCGGGATCCGGGGGAATTCTGTGCTCCACGATTGAGGGATCGAGTCTCGGCATGTCTGGTATGACCAGGGCGAACACGTCAATATACTCCCGGAGGAGAGGCTTATCGAGCTTCTTTTACGCATCGGCGAAGAAACCGCCACTTGTGTCTCTTTTTAGGCTCTTTGCAGCTGACCCCAGGGTTCACTTTGGTCATAACCTCTTCAGCAGGCAGGCCCGGTTGTCCTCTTGGTCAACTACACGCTCGAGAACTTCTTTAATGTATTGTTCGTTTAATGTGTCTCGCTTCTTTATCAATTGAATTATTAACGTCTTTTAAGTTGTTTGTTAACTTATCGGTTGTTAAAGTGGCAATGAGAGGATACTCCGAAAGGTCGACTTTTCATTAAACAAGAACGGGAATACATGATTGGCTACAACATTATAGTCCTCGTAAGGCCGTTGGATGACTCGCAGGATCGGACTCGACAAGGACTCGACTCGGGTTTGAGACCGGGTTTAGGGAGATGTGGGTGCGGGCCCGGCTTGTCTTCCATTTTCGCCTAGCTTGCCCTTGGTCCGGTGAAAGTTACCCAATTCTTCGGTGGCATTGCCGGATGCTTGAGGAGGGTGCGGGGATCGAGAGGCTTGGCTCCGCTGTCCCTATCATGGCAATCATGCCGTTGTCGGAGCCCAGGTCCGATCAAGTTGGGCAGCCTCCATGACTTCTTCAAACAGAGGCTACGTAGAGTTGGTCCACCGAGAGCGTCTTCGTGAATTCCGGTTCCTTCTCGCTTTGGACTTACCGTCTCGAATGTGGCCTCGGCAGGTGATCCGAACAATCTGCTTCCATGGAGAGTACCTTGAGTTGCTCCTCCAAGTCCGGGATTCCCTTAATGTGTACTCATGCGTCGGGTGTGGTGGCGGTCTGGTCCAGGTAGAGGCGTGATGTCGAGGAACGCTCCCCTTATCGGATTAGCTTTGAGTCCTCTGAAACGCTTGAGGTCCCGTGCTAGAGTTTGTTCCATTCTTCCCGTAGTCTTGGTGCGACTATTTACGCTTCTTTCTCATCTTCATCGGCTCCATTGTCGGTCCCCTCGGTTACTGCTGCCGGTTCCGCTCGTCGGTTCCCTCGGTCGCTTGTGGTTCCCCTGCCGGGTCCCCTCAGCTGCTGTCTCCTGTCGGTCCCCTCGGTTCTGTATGCTGCCGGTTCCCTTGGTGAAGTAATGAGCGAGGTCAAAGGCTGTAAGGTCGGAGGTGGGTGTGCCGTCGGAGGTTCCCTTTTGCGGCCGCATGCTTTGCCTTGGTGCGGGCGAGCCTTTTGTCTTCCTTGATGTCGGCCCGGTGTTGGCACGTAGCCAAGCCCCTGGGACCGACCGTGGTGTGGTCCTTGACTTCCAATAACTTGGTGTTGGCCTTGTAGCCTTTTACCGAGCCCCACCCCGGGATGAAGTTCATGAGTTTCATCATCTTCATGGCGGGAGGAATCGATCGTGAGACAAAGTGGAAGGTCCACGTTGCATATTTGGATCTTGGAGGTCTCCAGTGAATCCGGATTAATGGCATGTCATCATTATGCTTGATTTCCAACACCTGGAATGTCATTGGTGCCTGGTCCCCTCGGTGGTGACGCTGTCGCCGTAGACCGTGGTTAGCTCGTTGCCTTGCATGAACTTAAGGCACCGATGAAGGGTGGATGCCACGCCATTGATTTGATGCGGCCCGGGGACGCCCCGGGATGGTTTGTGAAAGTGATTGGAATGTCCAACACTTGGAATTCGAGTGGGGATCACCCGCTTTACCGAACCGGATGTTAGAGTAGCAACCCCGAGAACTCGTACGGGAAGTGAGTCATAGGCCTGACGGTATGGGTGAAGGCTTAAGATACGTGGGCTTGATGTCAAGCAGGTCCATCATCTTGGCGGGCAAGACATTCATTCTCTGGAACCTCCGTCTACCAACACGCGGGAAGGCGACGCTCATCCAGTTTGGACTGTGATGTAGAGCGGCTCATTGTGATCGCTCCCAAATTTTGGAAGGTCCAAATACGTGAAGGTGATAATGTTGCCATAGTGGATGTTGCCAATCATCTCGAATGACTTCATCTCGGGGTTGCGTCCAAGGGGACCATGGTACGGGCCGTGCTTTCCTCTAGCTTGAGCTTGTGAGGATAAGAGGAGGTGAGCAGAGACCAAAGGGAAATGTTCGCCTGATGCAGCTTGAGCCGAGTGAGGATCGGGTCCTCTTTCAAGGAATTTGCGTCTTCGGGCTCGGCCGGATTGCAATTACTGCTCCGTCGGCTTTTTGGTGGCCTTAGGTGGTAATGCATGGATTTGACCCGATCGGGTTAGGGACGCCGACATCGGGTTTGGTCCCTTCCCGAACAGTACCGCTTCCGAGTTGAGCCATAGTTAGAGGAGGATTCCTCGTGGCATAGGGCCATATGTCTTCCCTCAACTCATTGATTGTGGATGAATTCCTGAGCCTTGAAACGCGGATTCTCGTCTCAGATGCTCGGCTTGGATGCCTCGCAGGAGGTAGCCTGCAACGAGTTTGACGTGAAGCTTGTTCGAATATCAAGTGCACAACAAAGTGGTTGCTGAGTCGAACCGAATGCATTGCTAACCCTCCGGGGAGGTTGGAGAGTTCTCGGCTTAAGCGAGACGGTCTCCTTGATCTCTTCACGGTATATCAAGCGCGTTCCTTTCCTTCTTCCGAGCATACTCAGGGCATTCCTGGAGTCGGGTGCGGCGATACTCGTGGTTTTGCTAGTTTTCCTCCGCTCCCTGGGCTTCCGGATCAACCTTCTGCGGCGGAACCCGCGTCGAGAGTTAATGCCTGCGTTTCTTCCCATGTGAGAATAGCGCATTGCTTCTTTGAGCTGCGTGCGGCAAGTGTCCAGGTAAACCTCCATCGGGGAGAGTTTTCTCCTCTCTGCTTTATCCGAGTGGCGGGTATGTCGGAAGGTGAGTACACGCGGCTTCCCGAACATCTCGCCCATGTGATTGGTTGCTGCCCAGGTTGATCGTCTCTCGTAAACGAATGCCGTAGTACCGTGGAATTTCCACTGAGTAGTTGCTCGAGATGAATTTCCATCCTCCTCTTGTTTTTAAATAGACCTTCCTCCCCTGAGTTGGCCTTCAATTTAAGTGCGGAAATGATCCGTTCCCATCCTCCCAGGACTCTTCGGGAGTCCGGTTTTGTTGACTTCTATGCCGGCTTGGAAGAGAATGGTTTCATCGTCTTCCTCGTCACTTTTACGAGAGAACTTGCTTTCCCTGGGAAGGTAAGCGGCCGGGATTCGCTTCACGCCGTGTCGTTCCATCTCCTAGGTCATCGAGAGCCGTTGACCACCCTCGTCCTGGCGAGAGGGGTTGGATGAGCAACGGGTACGGTAGTCCAGAGTTGCCATGAGCAAAGCTGTGAGGTCGAATCGGCTGGTCTAGAGTGGCCTCTAGCTTTTCCGTCCGAAGCCGCCCGTGACACTTTAAGGGCTTGGTCCCCGTAGGTCTTTCGAGCTTGATCTTCTGTCCCAAAGACGACTTTCTTGACGGCTAGTTCCATGAGGGCTTTCCTTGCGAGAGCTAAGCAGTGTCGTAGGTGCGCGTCGTCGGCTAGTGTCCGTAACCGTGATTACATTCAAATCGCCGAATGGCGGAACACTTGGATTACGTTGACGAAGGAAGTCGACTGGGACATTCCATGCGGCCTTCCTTGATCTCGATTACCAAGAAATTTGCCCATATCTCGTGATTGACCCCACAGGGGTGTTGAAGCCGACTATGCAATGTTGACGGTCTCGTGATCTCGCTCGATCGCCAAGTCTATCGAGCTAGCTAAGCTGGCGGGATGTTCGAAACCGGGGCCGTGACGGCCGAGCATAATCGAATTGGAGCATGTTGATGCCTGAGGTGGTCATTTTCCCATGTCGGAGCCGACTCGCGCCTCTAAGGGAAGACTTTCACAGATGTTTTCGGGGTGGCTGCCGGAAGCGTTCCTGTTAGTACCCGGTCCGAAAAAAGTGTTTTAATGAGTGCAGGGACTGAAGCGCAATTCGAGAAAATTCAGGGACTAAATTGGCATTTGAAAGCTTTTGGACCAAATTGGAATTTATTGGAAATTTAAGGACTAACCAGGAAATATGGAAATTTGGGACGAATTTGATATATATAAAAATTCCTGGGATTAAATGAAAGATAAAATCCTAAAGAGCGAATTGCAATAGAAGTCATTAAAGTGATCAAAATGCGGCTGCAAAATAGTGGACGAAACGAATAATTATACCAAAATGATAAGGCCATTTGCACAAAGACTATGGCCGAGGGGCGAGGGAGGTGGCCGGCCACTTCTTGTTGGGCTGGCCGAGGAAGTTCTAGGCCATTCAAGGCCATTTAAGGGCCAAGGGCAGCAAGGTTAGGCCAGGAGAAATTCAATTTGGGCCAGCAAGAATTGGCCGGATCGGCCTTTTGCCTTTTCCCACATCCCTTTCGTAGTAAACGTTCTCCCAATTCCTTTCACTATATAAACCCCACTCCGCCTCACACTTTGAACACGGAATTATTCCACGGAAAACTCAAGACAAAACTTAGGGTTTCCTCCATAGAAAACTTGAGACTAAACTCGAGTTTTCTAAGTCTAAATATTTTATCAAGCACGTTCTTCGAATCTTCATAGATTCGATCCAAAAGCCTTGCCATCATTAGGTAAGTCTTCTCTCTTTATTTTTTCTGTCTTTATTGTCTTTATTATTATTGTTTGCATGCTTAATATATTTTAATTGCTTTATCTCTTGCTTATGCCATATATGCTAGATTTAGGGTTGTTTTAATATATTTAATTGTTCATAGCCGAGGATGATCTAAGGTTTCGCCCTAAGAAACCCAATGGATCTAGGAACTATTTCTTTCCTTCCACCTTAGTTATAATTATCCCATGATCAACAATTCCCCAAGGATGAACGTTGATTAGTGCACCTTCCGAGGGCCTAACTCAAAGGTTCTAGGGTGTGATCATCAATTAATTCTTTCTCTCCCCTCCTCCTTATGCATGATCCCGTTTCTTCTATCTATTCCTGTAAACACCACACACAACCAACACCCCATATGCTAGAAAGACCGATCCGTCGGGCAATAGGAGTGATAGCGTTTCTTCTTCTGTTGTAACTTGACCCCCGAACCCAATTAACTGTTTAGCCTTTTTTCAAAGCTTTGGGCTATATCAAAGTGGCGTGGCGACTCTCAAAATTAAACTAATATTTTAATATGGTTTAAAGCGAGTGTCACTAAATGAATATCCCATTTCGGTCCGACATTATATAATTATTTATTTCAAACTTCCGAATGCGCGTTGCATCGGGACGGGGTATTCACAGTGGCGACTCTGCTGGGGACTGTTTTGAAATCTTTTCAAACTAAGTGGGTCAGACTTTCGTTTTTTTAGTGGTGTTGTATTTTGCTTTCTTTTTATTTTATTTACTCTTAACTGTCGCATTGCATGCATGCATTTCATGTAAATAAAAAAAATCTTTCTCTTTTTTCTCTAAAAAGAATTAGACTTCTCTACCTCACACTACCACTAGAGTCCGTGTCACACTGCACAGACACCCTTTTACCCTTCGGAGAAGCCAAAGTGCGGGAAGTGTGGTGATCATGTCGCCTCCCTTCCGAGTCTCACTTGGCCATCCACTCATCAGTGCGCTTCGGCTGCACGGTGGGAGCCTAAAACCTAACCCTTGCGTCACCCACTTTTCTAGGAATACACTCCATGTGACCGGTTGGTTTGACTAGCTTTTTTATGTAGACAATTAATAAGGTCTTTATGTTAAGTCACTACGAATCAATGATAAGTCAAGATCTATAAAGGCACTAAAAATTGATTTTCCTTTTAAAGGACGTGCCATGTAAAGTTGAATGCTTGATCTTGTCCTATCATGGGTCTGTAGTACTCTCCATAAATATCATATTAAATGTCTATATGAGACGGTTAATCGTTAGGATCCACCACTTTAGGACCTTTAGTTAGTTGCGAAAAAGGGGTATCCCTTCCAACCAAGAGTAGGTTCTATAAAATAGAGGGCTTTTTCGTAAATAAAGTGCTTAACTATCCCCCATTTTTAGGACCTTCCGAGGTCCACTCCTCATTTTTAGGACCTTCCGAGGTCCACTATTTTTAGGACCCTCCGAGGTCCGCTCCTCATTTTTAGGACCCTCCGAGTTCCACTACTTCTAGGACCCTCCGAGGTCCGCTCTTCATTTTTAGGACCTTCCGAGGTCCACTCCTCCTTTCTAGGACCTTCCGAGGTCCACTCTTCATTTTTAGGACCTTCCGAGGTCCACTCCTCCTTTCTAGGACCTTCCGAGGTCCACTCTTCATTTTTAGGACCCTTCCGAGGTCCACTCCTCCTTTTTCTAGACCTTCCGAGGTCCACTCTCATTTTAGGACCTTTCGAGGTCCACTCTCATTTTTAGGACCTTCCGAGGTCCACTATTTTTAGGACCCTCCTATGTCCACTCCTCTTCAGGACCCTTCAAAGTCCGCTCCTCTTCTCTTAGGACCCTTTAAGGTCCGCTCCTCTTCTCTTGGACCTTTAAGGTCCACTCCTCAATATCTTGGACCGTTCAAGGTCACTCTCTCTTCTCTTGGACCCTTTAAAGTCCGCTCCTCTTCTCTTGGACCCTTCAGGTCCGCTCCTCTTCTCTTGGACCCTTTAAGGTCCGCTCCTCTTCTCTTGGACCCTTGTCCTCCATCCGTATCTTGGACCCTTCAAGGTCCGCTCCTCTTCTCTTGGACCCTTCAAGGTCCGCTCCTCTCTTGCGGACCTCTCTTGGACCCGTTCAAGGTCCGCTCTGTCCGCTCTCCCTCTTGGACCCTTCAAGGTCCGCTCCTCTTCTCTTGGACCCTTCAAGGTCCGCTCCTCATATCTTGGGCCGTTCAAGGTCCGCTCTTCTTCTCTTGGACCCTTCAAGGTCCGCTCCTTCTCTTGGACCCTTCAAGGTCCGCTCCTCTTCTCTTGGACCCTTCAAGGTCTGCTCCTCTTCTCTTGGACCCTTCAAGGTTCGCTCCTCTTCTCTTGGACCCTTCAAGGTCCACTCATCTTCTCTTGGACCCTTCAAGGTCCACTCTTCTCTCATTAGGACCCTTCGAGGTCCACTCTCTCTATCTAGGACCATTAAAGGTCCGCCCTTCCACCTACTGAGACTCTTCGAGGTCCACCCTCGTCTCTTGGACCATCCATGGTCCACTCCTCTACCTTAGACCCCCATGGTCTACAAGTTAGGACCCTTCAAAGTTCTACCTCTCATCTCTTGAATCTTCCATAGTCTGCTCCCTTAGCCTTAAAACCATCCATAGTCTCTAGCACCCTTCAGCCAAAGACCAACCAAGGCCAATCCTCACCCAAGACCAAATTTACTCACCTAGATCACCCTCATTTGACCAAGGATCGAGTCATCTTTCTCTCCCTTTTTCACCAAACGGACTCTTTTACATTCATCCTCTCTCTTTCTCTAAACTTAACCCTGGTTGTATCATCAATCGGGGCCCCCTCGAACTACGGTGACCTGAGACTCGTATCTTAAATGGTAAGGGTTACGTAGGCAACTTCAGCCCGGTCAAACTCAAAATTGTGGAGGTCAAATATTTTCTCAAAGATGCCTTAAGATTAATTATGAATCTAATTCAACTCATTGGCTTGACTACCATAGGTTCTTACTGCATTCTACATCATGTCTATGGAGAAAAGCATTGAAGCCCTTAAAGAAGTCTCGGGCGTGAGGTTGGGGGTGATCAACCTCCTCAAAGACATGCATGAAATTGAGCGGCGCCATTTGTCTTACATTCAAGAATATTTGAGAAGAGTTCCTCCTCTCTGCTCAATTCCATCCACATGCTTGCGGTCCCACTTATGGTTCAACACATCAAAATTTCTCATTCAGGGATGCTGCTATGGCCACCAACCAAAGAAGGATACCAATACCCGAGTCACCCCCAAATTCAATCCAAGAGAAGAAAATCAACAAGGAGCATTTTGGTGACTTGGCAATGCACTGTGGGTGAGTTCTTCGAAGTTTTGGTGAGGAAGAATTTGATCAAGCCGCTCGAGAATTACAAGCTCATAATAAGAGAACTAACTTGGACACATCCAAGTTTTGCAAGATACCACAAGTACGTTGGGCATACCATCGACAAATCGTCGCGAACCCGAAATGCTTGATTCAAGGATTGATCAACCAGGGGCCTCATTGATGAAGAAGCCCTCGTACTTCAAGGAAGGATTTAGATTCATTCAGTCTTGTAGGTTCTAGTGCGTCTTTCTTACTTCCACTTTGGGCATTGATATGTAATGTCCACTTTAGATTAGTTGCTTCAATAATAAAAGAGTCTTTCTTTCTTTTCTCTCTAGACTTGAGACATAATCTCGCATTACTTTCAAGAAGATTGTTTTACTCATAATTATCACTTGGTTGCTAATCTCACTGAAAAACTCACCGGCTAATAAAGTAAACAATGAATGAATGCTTTGATTGGAGTAAACAACTCACCGTTCCTTCTTCATATACACCATCTCTATACATCACCATATACTTTCCATACACCACTCTCCTTCTCCATACACTTCCTTATACACCTATACTCTCGAGCATACACTTCCCAAATACACTCTCCCCACTTAAACATCCTTTTCATATGATCATTTATTTTCCCCCATTTGACCTCCTTTCCATATGATCAAGACAAGCACAAAGACCGTTGTTCCTCATCATCAGAAAATAGCTGCTCACGCCACTGCAATTTAAAGAAGATGCAAGGAGTTGTTCCTATCCTTCACAAGTGCTGCATGAATATCAACTTGGGGCTCACCAACCTCCCAATCTCGCGTCTCCTCTGATTTTCCATTTGATCGATAAGCTTCCATTGAATATGCTCACATATCTTTCTCATGGTCCGAATACATTCTGCCTTACTTAATAAGTCGGTTAATTGAGTTTGCATTTATTTTAAATACTCTTTTGAGAATGCTATCCACAGCGATTGAAGTTTAAACCTCTCACCATAGGAAGCCATAACCTTATGCTCACTAAATAATACCCTTTCATTTCAAGATCGACAAGTTTTGAGACCCTAAGGAAGAAGCCCATACTAGGGGCTCCCTCGACTCACAAAGGAAGTAATCATCTCCAAGCTCAAGAAAGGCGGAATGCAAAAGAAACTCATACAAGGGGCTCCCTCGAGATGGACCACCTCCAAGCCCAAGAGGGAAAAGAGTAAAACCATCCTAAGGCATACACTAGGGGCTATCGCGAGCAAACAAATCCGAAGGCTTTTTCTCGATAAGAGGGTGTTTAAAAAAAAAAAAAAAAAAAAAAAAAACTTCATCACCCCGAAGTGAACCTCCCATCTCAAGGAAAATGAGACATCGAGTGAAGGTACTATCGTGATCAAGTTACTGCTGTGAAATCACAACAAACTCGCGAGAAGAAGCAATAAAGATTCCCTCTTGGACAAATCCCATAAACCCATTCCAAAGTCCATCCTCTCACTTTTAGAGGATTCCATCACCACCCTTGACCTTGCCAAAATCAAAGTTAACCTCACTCTTAGAGGTTCTGAAGAAACAACAACAAGAAAATCCCCTCACCTTAGAAATTCCAAACACATCCCTCAAGCCAACCTCTCAGCAAATGGCCCAGCAGGCCTCTCACTTTAAGAGGTCATGTTAAGCATCACCCAATGGTCGATCGCAACCCAAAGACCAGCTACAACCGCTACCGGATGGCATTCTCAAAAGATTATTTAAAAGAAATGCATATTCAGATTTTTGAGTCACTTGTTATCCTACGTGAGCATATTACATATTCTCTCAAAAGTTCGGGAACTTGTCCTATTCTTGAAATTCGTTCATTCGACTCCTCAAACACTGTCTGCAAAAGTCTCACTGGGGCTTCGCATCCGTGCCTCTCAGCGGCACTCCGGTAAAAGCAAGGAGACACGCGCCAGGGACTACTCCCCTCGGCTTGCGAGAACAAATGAACAAAGAATCTTCACTTGAAGGAATGAAAAAATCTTTGGGTTATAATCAGTCAATTCCCACCTTTTCTTCCACCCCAATCTTTTTCTATTTTTCATTCTTTCCCATGAAGGAGATCAATGCAACGGCAAAGCCCGCACACTACAATTACCACCGAACAGAGCGGCAAGCAACAACGGAACATCCTTCTCCTTCCTAAAGACAAGCCCGAGATTTCACCTTCAAATCAAAACATTCATTTGTTTACCTATATAATTGGAATTTGATAAACCAATCAGTGAGGTCCATTCACGAGCAATCAAGATATAATTCGAATAAAATAAATTCTTCAAATGTTCTCGACAAGTCTTCTTTTTCTACATCATAAGAAAATAGAGTCAAACACTTGTCTTTTACGTCTCAGGGGCTTCCATACACTTTTCCACACCTTGTGATGCTTATACTCTCCCAAAAGAGTCAAACCCAAAAGCGAAAGTGTCATACACGAACTCGGGATCCATTCCCACCTTTGAAAAAATGCGCCCCTGCACATATACATTTCCGAGTCTTGTCCAGCGGCGATTGACCATTGTTCGAAAGCGAGGGGTCGCCCGTGACCGCAAGATGACTCTGTCTGCAAATAGGGATGCATTGAATCTCTCCAAGTGGGGCTTTTGTTAAGGCTGTTCTCTCGGGCTCTCTTCTGGGTTTGCTCTGCATCATCAAGCTGGGGCTTCGCCATTCCTTTGAGTTTGCTTTGCATCATCAATCTGGGGCTTCGCCATTCATCATCAAGCTGGGACTTCGCCAAAGTCACTTCATCAAACATTGGGGCTACATCAACAAAAAATGGGTCGACTATGTGCTCTAACAAAAATCGGAGCTCCAATGAAGTCATATCTAGCATGAAGGGCATCCCTTGTCATCAAGATCGGCATATGGCAAACTCTTTGAGTCGCTTAGAAACATGATTAATCATAAGGCCTCTTTATCAAATAAACATGCTTTCAAAATACTGTCCTCCTTGGTACCTTATTTACAAAAATCACTCTTTGGTCTCCACAAATTTTCAAACTCTTCAAGTCTATCAAAGACGCCTCTCTCTCAAAATGACTCGGTCCTTATCTCTGGACCTCAAACTTACCTAATCCCACCTTCTACCATCGCCACTTACTCGGCCTCGCCTAGTTTAAACCAATAACCTTTACGCTCAAAACCGCCTTGTTTAGACTTACCGCAAATGTAAAACCCTAGCCTTAAGCCTAAGTGACAAATACCTCTCTAAACCTTAGCCTCAAGCCTAGGTGACAAATACCTTTCTAAACCCTAGCCCTAAGCCTAGGTAACAAAAATCTTTCTAAACCCTAGCCTTAAGCCTAGGTGACAAATACTTTCTCTAAAACCCTAGCCTTAAGCCTAGGTAACAAATACTTCTCTAAAGCCCTAGCCTTAAGCCTAGATGACAAAAATCTTTCTAAACCCTAGCCTTAAGCAAGCCTAGGTGACAAATACCTCTCTAAACCCTAGCCTCAAGCCTAGGTGACAAATACCTTTCTAAACCCTAGCCTCATGTCTAGGTGACAAATACCTCTCTAAAGCCCTAGCCTTAAGCCTAGATGACAAAAATCTTTCTAAACCCTAGCCTTAAGCAAGCCTAGGTGACAAATACCTCTCTAAACCCTAGCCTCAAGCCTAGGTGACAAATACCTTTCTAAACCCTAGCCTCATGTCTAGGTGACAAATGCCTCTCTAAAACCCTAGCCTTGAGCCTAGGAGACAAGACTCCTCTCTAAGCCTTAGCAATGATTATCCCAATCTTTTAATCGCTTGGTTCTTCGGCTCGGGAAGCCATGATAATCCCAATCAATTCACACAACTATTCTTCATCGCAAACAAGAGCCTAAGTCCTTTGCGCGCCTACGGTTTCCCACATTTCAGAGGTCTATCCTCCATTTCAAAGGGTCCGTCCCGCATTTTCAAAGGGTCCGTCCCGCATCTTCAAAGGGTTCATCCCGCATCTTTCAAAGGGTCCGTCCCGCATCTTCAAATGGTCCGTCCCGCATCTTCAAATGGTCCGTCCCGCATCTTCAAAGGGTCCGTCCCGCAGAAGTCAAACTCTCACAAATCTAGGGGTGACTCCCACAAAAGTCAAATATTTGGCTTTTGATTCCCACACAGCTGATTTTCCACATATTTTCAAAAAGAAAATTTCAAGACTACACTCGCTTGAATTTCCTTTCCACATATTTTCAAAAAGAAAATTTCAAGACTACACCGCTTTGAATTTCCTTTCCACATATTTTCAAAAAAGAAAATTTCAAGACTACACTGCTTGAATTTCCTTTCCACATATTTTCAAAAAGAAAATTTCAAGACTACACTGCTTGAATTTCCTTTCCACATATTTTCAAAAGAAAATTTCAAGACTACACTGCTTGAATTTCCTTTCCACATATTTTCAAAAAGAAAATTTCAAGACTACACTTTGCTTGAATTTCCTTTCCACATATTTTCAAAAGAAAATTTCAAGACTACACCTTGAATTTCCTTTCCACATATTTTCAAAAGAAAATTTCAAGACTACACTGCTTGAATTTCCTTTCCACATATTTTTCAAAAGAAAATTTCAAGACTACACTGCTTGAATTTCCTTTCCACATATTTTTCAAAAGAAAATTTCAAGACTACACTGCTTGAATTTCCTTTCCACATATTTTCAAAAGAAAATTTCAAGACTACAATTTCCTTTCAACATATTTTCAAAAGAAAATTTCAAGACTACACCGTTTGAATTTCCTTAATTTAATCTATTTCATAAATCCAGTTTTTGTTCAAATTAATAATTTTTCACAAGGGGTGACTCCAGAGGTCAAATTTTTCACAAGGGGTGACTCCACAGAGGTCAAATTTTTCACAAGGGGTGACTCCGAGGTCAAATTTTTCACAAGGGGTGACTCCGCAGAGGTCAAATTTTTCACAAGGGGTGACTCCCGCAGGTCAAATTTTTCACGAGGGGTGACTCCCGAGAGGTCAAATTTTTCACGAGGGTGACTCCCAGAGGTCAAATTTTCACAAGGGGTGACTCCGAGGTCAAATTTTTCACAAGGGGTGACTCCCGCAGAGGTCACCTCAAGGTGACTTCGCGAGGTCAAATTTTCACAAAACTTTTGGGTGATTCCCGCATGGCCATACACCCGTTGACTTTCACGCAATCACGCATCTTTGAGTGATTCTCACACAATTATATTCGGTTTGAGACGCCGCACGTCCGCCATTCTTGGGTACTATTACCCATTCATTTCTATCCCCAGGTTTTGAACTACGACTTGGCTTGATTCCTTTTTAGGGATACGTAGGTAGCCCGACGTGGGTCCGGCCACTTGACCTATCTCGGTCATCCTTTTGCGACTCAGCTCGAGTCAAACCTCTCATCCGCAAGATCATTGTCTTCCTCCTGAAATCCTTTTTTTCAGGACGGATCCTATTTTTCTATCGTCGACCCCACTTGTCTTACAAGAAGCGTCGCCGAGGGGCTACTGTTAGTACCCGGTCCGAAAAAAAGGAACTGAAGTGCATTCGGGAAAATCGGGACTAAACTGGCATTAAGGAACCTCTGAGGACCTCTCAGTCATTTATGAGTTTCAATAGGCTCAAGTAATTTTTCCCCGAAATCCCTTATTTGTAGTTTCCCGATAGACCAAATGTCAGCTAAAACTTCCGAAGGCCATAACTTTCTCATACGAACTCCGTTTTGGGCCCACCGCATATCAAATCGAACGCGAGAACAAGATCTACGCAAAGGTTTATTAGACCCTTCTTTTAAAGTGCCGATCGACCCTTTTTAAAAGGGCCGATCGACCCTTCTTTAAAGTGCCGATCGACCCTTATTTTTAGGGCCGATCGACCCTTTATTTTGTGCCGATCGAACCTTATTTTTAGGGCCGATCGACCCTTTATTTTGTGCCGATTGAACCTTATTTTTAGGGCCGATCGACCCTTTATTTCAGTCCAGCCCAATTACCGAAACACTATAAATAGGGGTGCCCGGCTCCCATATTCAACACACAATTTTCTCCGGGAAAAGCAGCCATACTTGCTTTAACCCCTCGCTTCTTCTTTTTTCCTCTCGAATCGCCAAGATTCGACCCCCAAGTCTTGCTACAATTGGTAAGACTCTCTTTTTAATATTCTTGTTCTTTATTATTGTTTGCATGCTTAATATATTTTAATTGCTTTATCTCTTGCTTATGCCATATATGCTAGATTTAGGGTTGTTTTAATATATTTAATTGTTCATAGCCGAGGATGATCTAAGGTTTCGCCCTAAGAAACCCAATGGATCTAGGAACTATTTCTTTCCTTCCACCTTAGTTATAATTATCCCATGATCAACAATTCCCCAAGGATGAACGTTGATTAGTGCACCTTCCGAGGGCCTAACTCAAAGGTTCTAGGGTGTGATCATCAATAAATTCTTTCTCTCCCCTCCTCCTTATGCATGATCCCGTTTCTTCTATCTATTCCTGTAAACACCGCACACAACCAACACCCCATATGCTAGAAAGACCGATCTGTCGGGCACTAGGAGTGATAGCGTTTCTTCTTGTTGTAACTTGACCCCGAACCCAATTAATCATTAGCCTTTTTTCAAAGCTTTGGGCTATATCAAAGTGGCGTGGCGACTCTCAAAATTAAACTAATATTTTAATATGGTTTAAAGCGAGTGTCACTAAATGAATATCCTATTTCGATCCGACATTATACAATTATTTATTATTTCAAACTTCCGAATGCGCATTGCATCGGGACGGGGTATTCACGCTTGGGCCAGTTGGGGCCTCAAGTCCTTTTCGATCCAGTTCTCACACCGCCCTTCTTTTCGTGCTCATGGCGATACTAGTGGGAAGCACAGTTTAGTTGTGTCTAT